>JAXQJQ010000062.1:0-102291 GCA_037042055.1 Penicillium sp. S103-07
TCGTGGTAAGGGGCTCGGGAGCCCCCGTGGGTGGGTCCGCCATTCCGTTCGGCACACAATCACAATGGGTTTCCAATGTTTTTCGAGCGATACCTCCGGATTGCTTCCCCGTGCTGTGTCTCCTGTGCGAGATATCAATGTGATACAGTACGTCCCGCGATAGTCCGAGTATACGGAGTTGTACCTCTCCTATAGTTACAGTAGATTTCGAAAACAGTTTATCCCTCAGACACTCACACTTAGTTTGTCGGCACGTACCCGAGACCACGCTAGTCCATATCAAGATAAGGTGTAAATAATCTTGTCTAATAATAGATCCTTTTTTGAAACCAGAACGGCCGCATCACGTATAATACTGTACTTTACACGGAACTCGTATACACTCCTACCTCTGTGCCCCTCCATATCTGACATCTATTCTTCTCAGCACCACTCTCTGAGAACTGCTAGAATATCTGCGCAATATGGCACCGAGACTACCAGCATCCAAGCTACAGCTTATTGGTGATATGATACAAAGCCGGACACTAACCCGTTCTCAAATGGCCGAGGCAGCAGAATGCAGCGAACAAACGATCAAAAATATACACAGGAACTTGCGACTGTTCGGACACGTCCATGCTCCCCCAACTCGTATCGGTTGGAGACGAAGCATAACACCACCGATGCTAGAGGCACTCTGCGACCATCTACTGGAAAAGCTAGGTCTGTACCTCGATGAGATGGCTATATTTCCGTGGGATGAATTCCAGACGCTAGCAACAAGCTCTAGCATTAGGAGAGCCCTTGTATCTAAGGGCTGGTCCAGAAAGACCGCCCACAACAGTGCCAAAGAGCAGAATGGCGAATTACGTGAAATTTATCTCCACAACCTCTCCGAATTCGAGTCGTCCCACCTTGTTTACGTTGATGAATCTGGATGTGATAAGCGAATTGGATTCCGACGGACAGGCTGGTCACCACTTGGTGTAGCACCACGACAGGTGTCACAATTTCACCGGGACGAGCGGTATCAAATCCTGCCTGCGTATGCTCAGGACGGTATTATGCTCTCTCGCGTCTTTCGCGGCTCAACGGACGCTTCTGTCTTCGAGGACTTTATTGATCAACTTCTCCAGCATTGTGGAAGATGTCCGGAGCCGAAGTCAGTCCTGGTCATGGATAATGCATCGTTCCACCACTCCGAGCGGATTGCGCAGATGTGTGCCAATGCGGGAGTCAAATTGGTTTATTTGCCTCCGTACTCGCCGGACCTGAATCCAATTGAAGAGTTTTTTGCCGAACTTAAAGGCTTCATAAGACGTAGTTGGAGCTACTATGCAGAAGATCCCGACCGACAATTCGGGTCCTTTCTCGAATGGTGTATTGATCAGGTTTGGGACAAGAGAAGACAGTGCCAGAGGCCATTTTCGGCACGCAGGCCTGACCCTTGATAATTAAGCTCCTAGACTTTATTCCATATAACATTTCTGCGGGAATTTGGGAGGTAGTGAAAGGTCCGGAGGAAAGGCCACGGCAGTTCTATCTTTGAAACATCCAATTCTGATCACTCAGGAAACACCCTAGGTCAAAGCCTCGCGCTTGGGAGCAAGGCGCTTGTACCATCTTTTTTTGGGTGTATCTTTCAAGTAACGAGGAGACACATTCTCCTGTCGCTTCTGGCGATGGAACTCGCGCATAATACGCTTCCAGGGGTCCGCTCTTTTCCGCGGCACTCCAACTTGGACTCGAGTTCGCCTTCACCCAGTAGATACGTGATGGAAAGTTAGAGGGCTTTTCAAAGTCAAAGTCAAAATCATTACTTTGAGTGGACTGTTGTCCGGTGTTTTTGGTCGGATTTGCTAGATTTGCTGGATTTTCTGCGGCTGCTGCACGTTGTAACCATCAACAATCTGGCTTTTTGGTTTGGAATAACGGAAAGGAACTAACATCCGGGGCTCTTAGCTGGATCAGCGCTCGTAGGTGATGTCAGAAAACGAATGGACATTTTATCCTCCTTTTTATATCGGGCGATACCAGCACCAAAGTCTTCATGTTTGGTACGCGGTGATGCTTCGAAGCTTTTGTGTGCATGTAGCACACGCGTAGGCTTCATGATATTTCCTTTCGTACTGCAGAGAAAACAAGCGTCATCGGAATTGTGAGTCCTATACCAGAACACATGGCATCTAGGAATATTGAGGACACATCGATTGCTTTGTGGGAGGGGTTGTTCTCTCACCGCTCTGTGATGGGCGAACAATTTCTATTCGTTGACGTCAACAAATTCACGGCACGGTATAATGTTTGTCCGGCACTAGTACCCGGACACGATATTCACCATGAAAGATCCTAAAGCGTTCTCACCCATTTGTAGTTCGTTTCTAACATTTATTCGTGGAATATGCTCCCTGCGTCATCAGTCATCATCTTGACCCTACGAAATACTACTAAATATCACGGTATGGTTTTCATCCTATGTTACATTCGATCAATCCTACTAATAGGTTGATTGGGTATCCATGTTTACTGCATATCTGGTCAAATGAGTGCTCTGCTGTGTTATATGCTATAATAATAGAGTCCGATACAATTTGAACCCCTAAGAAACCGCTTTCAACGCCAAAAAAAAAAAAAAAAAAAAAAAAAAAAATAATAATAATAATTCTATATCACCTCAACGATAGGTATCACCTTCTTCACGTTCTCAACCCAGTCACGAATGTTCTCTACAAAACTTCGAGCAATTCCGGGCTTGATCCCCTTACCGACGAAGAATTCTGGGTTTTGATCCTTGTAGATGTGCTCAAGTTCAAAGCCATCTGACAGCGTTATGTCACACGCTTGTCGGAATCCAGCTTTGAGTGTATCATCGGATACATTTGATGCGAGCCACTCACCGTACTCTTTGACAGCTACGTCTTTGAACCCAGGAATTTTCAATAAAGTCAGCTCTCTCAGTCCCGCTAAGTCAACAGCCGGAGCCTCTGTCGCCAATCCAGGAGAGTGTGAAGGGAGCACATTGATGTTGATAGGCGGATACGGCGTCTCACCGCCGAAATTGTTACCGCCTTTGCGCTTTTCTTTCTCCTGCCTCTGCTGATCCTCCATGTAGAGCTCATCCCGGATTTCATCTGGAACGTCTTTGTGCGTTTCTAGGACACCACCCTTTTCGACGTAGGTAACTAAACGCCTGAGAGTTTGAGTGCGGAGTCGATAATGCTTTTTCCCCATCGGGTCTAGCCAGCAGTAGGGGCCTAAGTGGCATACAGCTGAATCACATTTCATCAAGTCATAAACGCGGCGCCAGATTAATTGCTGCCCACATGCATTTTCTTCAGCATCCAGCTGGGCATCTCGATCATCAAGCATCCTCCGTGTGACAGAAGATTTACCTCTCTTCTCCAGTGTCCGTCCAGCGAATGGAGAAGTGCAATCCTCTACGTAGTTGAAACAGACTTTCAGCGTGAGTCGCTTTCCACGACAGAAATAACTCGACCACGTCCGAAGCTGTTTCTCAATAGGGACCCAAAAAATTTCGGTTCTGTTGAAGCGCTTGGTCAGATCACGCTGGGAACGATCATTGACTGACACAACAATCGCCGTGTCATCGATCCTGACCCTCTTGTTGCGGGAGACTTTCTCTCGGAGGACAGTTTGCAGCTTTTGTTCTAGAAACAATCGCCAGTAGGCGCTCGGGGCCAATACCAAGTCTTCTTCCGTATCCCTTACCACTGCCTTGTTGTTGAGTGTGACTCGCCATTCTATGAAGTAGTGGATACAGCTTAGCGGCTCCTCGTCGTAGAACTTGTCCGCCACCCACTCAGACTCCTGAAGTAGAGTTATGGTATTTGCTCGGGGTCGGCTTGCAGGGTTAGACTCATCGCCGAGCAAGATCGACGGTGGAGGACTACAGTCGGACTGCGTAGCATAAGGGCTTCCAAAGTAACCCGGGGTGGGGGCGTATTGTAACTCGTGTTCCCATGGTTCGAGCTCTTGGGGCTGAGAGATGTCATCCTCGTGGTAGGGGCTGCCGTTCATATCTACACACGATCAAAGCCCTGGAGGTCCGTCAGCATAAGGGGGCGGTACCAACTGTGGGCAGGCGCCCAATCGTGAATGAAAGCGACGATGGGGAGCAAGAGCCATGGGAAACATGAATGAGAATCATATTAGCCTACCAGGGTTAGTTCACTACAGCAGTGGTACAGCCTTCGTCATGTAGAGCAGATGAAGATGAAGACTACGGAGGAAAAGGAGAAAGGGAGGGCGTGCATCAAGCCAGATCGCCAGATCTCCCCCGCCCTTTCTAGATCCCTCCCTAGAACATTCCGTGGAGTTATACAGTAATTTACGATGACTCATTAGACACTAAAGCACAATACATTCTGTACCATGATACAGCTAAACAGGGGGTGTTTCTAAAATAACCTCATACGGATTAGCGTGGTTTCGGGAACGGGCCGAGAAACCAAGTGAGAGTGTCTGAGGGGTAAACTGTTTTCGAAATCTACTGTACCAGTAGAAATCATGAACAATGTAACATCGTATATCATATTATTTAGCAACAAAGTGAGCTTAGTAAAGCCCTTCTGGGGCTCGGTCTCGCCACACCTCTTCTGGCGTAATATATGTCTGGTGTACCACTTAATAATGGTTTCTTCATAACGGACCACAAAAGCCTAGGTTTTGAAAATCCCGAGTTAATGACGACAGGAGGATGCTGACATTGTAATTGTGCGGGCACTGAATGGTATTGGTGTTATTAATATTCGCTAGTTTGCTACCGGTAGAAACCATCTGGGTGGTTCTATGACAAGATAAGAAAATATATTGGTAAATATAACATATAATTATCTTTTTTACGGGTAGAAAGGTGATTCTAATGGCTTCTATTAATCATTTTTTGGGATAATGTAGAATAATGATCTATCTACAGTGACGTTTTGCAAATACTGATCGATTGAATCAGGCGGGGAGCTGAGTTGAACTAACGAGGGACTAGATTTATTGGACATAGATGAAATTGATTGCAAAATGGGTTTTAAATAAGAAGCCTTAATAGGAAGAGCAACCAAGTTTTTCAGGGTGTGGAATGAGTTGATGGCACCTGTGAAGGAGCAGGCCTACGCAGATCCTTGATTTTCGTCATGGAACCCGGCCATCAGCCAATCCTTGAAACTCTGCTGGATCTTTTATTGATACCCCCTTGACGAAATTGGGATTTTCTGAGAATTTATCCAGGTACCAAGTGAGGTCTCTTGTCCCGGAGAATTCCCAATCCACGAAGCCATTGCCCATGAATCCCCATCGATTCCCACTCCAATATTCAATCTCATAGTCTTGAAGCATAGGATGTTCAAGCAATTCGAAGTAAGATAGGCGAGATCCCGGCCACATCACAAGTTTCTTGGAGTCTTTCGTGCCCATTTTGTACCAACTGTTGCATGGGTCAGCCCAAGTGGTGCGTGGTAGGTAGGCTTCAGCATGCTCGACAAAATCTTGGACTGCTGAAGCTTTAGGACTTAGTCGCCGAATGTGCTGCTTCCTCATTGTCTTTATGATCTCTAAGAAATGATGTGTCAAGAGGGTCAGGATAGGCAGAACTGTTCCTTGTGCCACAGGAGTGAAAGGCCCTCCATAGGCGAAATAGTTCGGGAACCCATCCACACTGATCCCGAGGTAGCCGGAAGGGAAAGAAGCCCATTTATCTGCAAGCGATACTTCCGGATCCAAGCCGATGATGGGAAATCGCGGCCGGAACGAAGTATCAAATCCTGTAGCACATATGATCACATCGACGTCGTGTTCATTCCCATGCATGTCCATAATGCCAGTGGGAGTAATCTCCTGAATACTTCCCGGCAGAACAGTTGTCTTCGAACCCGACAGGGCCTCTAGATACCCGTTTCCAGGGGTGGGCCGGCGGCAATTCACGCTGAAGTTCTTTGGCATGAGTGTTTCCATGATTTCAGGGTGGTCTGCCAATTTATTGCGCATTTCTGTGTATGCAAACTAACAGAGAGAATAATTAGGTGATTTTGAGCCTAGGTCGATGGAGTATGTAGGCTTACCGCATTCACTTCGTCGGATTCAGCAGTGTCTCGGAGGAGAGTCCTAAATCTATTATTGAGACTATTCTCAATAGACTTATGATAGCGATGGTATTTCACAGGATCCCGATGAAATTCTGCTTTCTGCGCGTTGGTATCTGGAACAAAAGATTACAGAAATTAGTATGTCCTTTGGATAGATTATGCAAATACTCACATTCAAAGTTTTGGCCTTCCTTGCTGCCCTTTTTTTGCCCAATTGCCGCAATTATCCAAGTTGGGCTACGAGCCCATGTGTAAAGCTTCGCGGCATCTTTATAGGCCTCCGCCATGACCTGGATACCAGAACTGCCATTGCCAATAACGGCAACTCTCTTTCCTTTCAAATCATAGTTCTCGTCATAATTGGCGGAGTGAAAGAGATCTCCCTTGAAGGTATGAATTCCAGCAATGTCGGGCCATTTCCACGAGCTATGTGGTATGTCAGTGGGATTCAAGGGTGATTTTGCGTGCACCACGTACTTCAAAAACCCTCCCCCATTCAGTAACAGGTCGCACTCATCATGGAACTCCTCGTGTTGACCATTGCTATCAGTCTCATTAAGCTTTCGAATTGTAACCAGCCACTTGCTGGTTTCCTCATTCCACTGCGCTCCTGCAACCCGGTGGCGCAGGCGGATGTAATTCATCATCCCTTCCTCGTCCACAATGCGACGCATATAGTGCCAAATCTCTCGTGACGACGAATAGAAACGGGACCAGTCAGGATTGGTCCGCCACGGAAAGGTATAAGAGATGCTTGGAACATCGCATGCGCATCCCGGATAGCGGTTCTCCAGCCACGTTCCCCCAATGTCAGAATTCTTTTCATAACACACAATGCTAACATTCAGATCTTTCAGCGATTTGGGGGCCCAATGTAAAAAGTCAATGCCGGCTGCTCCTGCGCCTAAAAATATGATACGGAATGGTTTCTCCGGAAGCGGCTCATTAATCATCGTGTTAGGAGGAATATAGCCACGGCTGGAAGGGATATCCCATTCCGGACGGTGTACAGGGCGTTCAGTTGAGGAAGGATGCGGGCCTCTGCTATTGCCGCCAATCTTCAAAGTACCTGGAAGGCCAAAGGACTCGAACACGGGGTTACTGCTCAAATCCCCATTTTGATCTTGGGGTTTAGTCATTTTGGGTAGGAATTGAGATGGGAGTGAACTCGCGGCAGACAAAAGACACAATAGAGTCGTTGAACTGAAGCAGTCTACAAAGATGTCTATACGCCTTTAAAAGGCAATATTCTCAGGAGGAACTAGTGGTCCGAGACTGTGATCATATTCCAGGTGGTGACAATCCAACATAGCCGGGTCTGTTTCTACCTCTATAGCCGAAAGAAGATCCTCAGACAAGGTCGGCAAAGCAGTGGATCGGATAAATCTACCGCCAAATGCTCGTCACGAAGACAGATCCGCTCATACGAATTGTGACTGAAAGTCCGCTTATTGCAGGATCATTACCGATCGGCAAGGGCCGTGAATGCTTAACATAGTCGAGTTATGCATCTACGGATGCTTTATGACCGATGGATTATCCAATATTTTTGTTACATGTATAACAAGCCGAAGGTATATTTCGACTTCGAATTCGTTGACAGTGCAAAATTGCGCCACTTAAGTCATAACAAATTTTAAAAAGGCCACAAATACGAGTCGACCTCTATTGGAAGAATGGGATATAAAGACAGGGATTGTAGCTCTCCCTATTATCATTATGTTTCTGATTGGCAAAAGTCGGGAATCCTGGAAAACAAGCGCAGCCCTATAGGCTCCGAGCGCATAGGAACAGGTGATACGAATACATCAATATAGAGCAAAGAGTAGAACCACAATTCCTTCACGTTAAAACACGAAGTATCCGTCAAATGCCTCTACGCATACTCAAAACTGGCCAGCTAGAAGCATGTGAGAGTCTGCGAAAACTTCGTTTAAGAGCGGAAGTATATCCACCGGCCAATCCGGCTCGACAAACGTCGACAATGTGCCATGGCTTGCCAGAAGATTGGCGATCAAAGGGCTCGTGTCAGTAGCCACATATGGGAAAAACTCCGTCCATTGTGCATCAACGTTGATTGGAGAGGCACTTGCCACAGGCTGCCAACGTTCTTGACCCACATTTGCAGTATCTGGCACCGCACAAGCCTGAGCACCTGTCGCTGCGTGGTCTTGATCAAGAATCCTTTCAATTCCCTGAGAGAACATCTTTCCAGGATATGATAATGGCGCCAATTGTGCAAGGGCTGTGCGAAGAACACGGATGTCCTCCTCAGCGTAATGTGCCACGGCTTCAATGCGGCGTGCATGAATCAAAGCCAAGATAGCCAAAGCAATACTCCATGTCGCCTGTGTAAATAGAAAGCGAACTGATCCACGAGCTAGAAAGTCCTTGAAGATGCGGGCAATACAGGACGCAGCTGCGATTGCCGGGATTTGGGCTGTTGGGACAGACTCGTCGCTCTTGTTGAGGTAGAGCAAAGTTATTATGGTGAGGTAGCCAAGGTGGAGGTCGTGAACATCACGATTGTAGTCGACCGTTCGACGAGAGCTGAAAGGTAATTGAAGAGAGGCAGGAAGAGATTGGACCCAATTGATCAACTCGGGGACAAAAGTAGACTTCGGTGAAAAGGAATCTTTCGATCGGTACATCTCCTTGTGGATCCTCCCGACTATTTCCCACATTCTGACCCAGTGCACGAAGATAGAGGCCTTCAAATCTGCTGGGTCGGGGAAGTCATGCACGGTCACCATAGGTACATTGCAATACTCCGGATTGATGAAACAAGGTCGGCCCTGGGCGAGAGCAACAATACGGTCCCTAGCCTGAGGAAAGCTGAGGTTAGTCTTGGGCTTGAACGCAAGGATCTTGATAGGACTGCACTCACAAAGAGTGTCCACCATATTCTGCGCTTGAGTCCACTTGTCTCCCCCATGTAAGACTCTCCAGGGCCCTTATCATGATGCAGTCCAATCTCTTCGGCGAGGCGAATGGCAGTGCCGACCCACCAGCGACCAGTGTCTAAGCTCGCTACATTGGGTCGCCCCGGACTCCACCAGTAGAATAGCATGATGGAAATGATTTGGATCAAAGGGTTATTCTCACAATTGCCATAGAACAGGCCTTTAGCCCTCGAGTAGTGTACTCCGGGATCCGTAGGGCCGATGAGGGGGGGCCGAAGCCTGATGGCACACAAGGCCAATGCATTATGGAAAAAGGGGGATCCCAAAATTTGCCGGTGGGAATCGAGTGTGGCCCAATCTAGCACCGGACACCACACATTGGCATATTCGAAGTAAATTTCCAAATAAATGTCCAGAAGGTCTTCGGGAATGGAATAGGATATCGGTTCGCAAACTAAGGGCAAAGGCTTTGGTGGCACTTCGTTCTCCCCAGGCGCGTCATTGCTGAACATCTGCATATACCCAGTATTGCCCAAAAAGGTCTGGTGCTGTCGATAATCCTGCACTTTCTCATTTTGGTCGTTCGGCCAGATGCCTAGGACATCCTGGGTACTTTCTTGGCTTTCAAGCGCACTTTGGAGTGAAAGAAGCGGAGATGGCTGTTGAACGGGCGGTGCATTGGGATCAGCATTGTTTATCGACGGGAGAATTGACTGGAAGTTATGTTAAACGCTCATACTTCCTGGATATTGGACATGTACCATGAAGAATGATTCATACTTCTGTCTCTGCCGGACTTGGCCCTCGGGGCGGCATAACCCCTTGGTCAACACCCTCATTCGGGGGAAGGGGTCGCTTTTTCTTCCCTCGTCTCGACTGGCGCATCCTTAACAATCCACACGTAAGCGTACAAGAATTGCAGTGATCATATAGAGGGCAAACTTACTGGCATGTCGACCCCGTACTAGCGCAATTGCAACATATCCGAGGTTCTCCGGTCTGCTGATAGATATCACATTTTATCTGCAAAATTATCAGCTCCCACTGCGATTACTGGATGTAGCTGCAGCAGAAAAGCTTCACCTGACTGCTTTTTAGACGTTTCATACTTTTTTCTCGTGGCAGCGCTCACAGACCTGGCCGGCGCGCCTATTGCGTTTTCGTGACTTTTCGCCGGCAAGCTCGGAATTAATATGTGGCATGGCGAAGATCGCTGTCGATATAAGCCGACGGTACAAACATTGTGCGGTGATGGTTCAAGAGTGTGAGAGTAGAAATTTTTATATTGTCGCTTAAGGCAGGCTTCAATGAGAGGCCGATTCTAGGGGGGAAAACGTGTGGGGGATCAGATGCGGGGTAAACTTTAACTCGAACTCTAGACTTCAGAAGCATCATAAAGCATTATTATTTCCCTCCCGCATGAAGAGATCATTACAGACAACAATTCCTCGAGGAGGGCTTTTTTGCCCTTACGGGAATCAACCAATACAATCATTATCATTATTGAAAATAGGGCGTCACGAGCTTGCTTTTTAGTAAAATTCTCCTTGTGGATTATCAACGCCTCAGCCCAACACTATTCCAGTCACGTGCGAAGCATCATAACCGGCAATTACCGAATACTGAGCTACAGTCTGACATTGCCGGGGAGATGACGTACTTTCGCTGGAACAGCAACCAATCGAGAAGTCTTGTGGTTTATTATTAATCAGCGGAATTTGCAAAGCGTGGCTTTATTTTGCTGAAAACATCTATTTCTGTGCTCTTTAATTGACAATTTGGAATGTAAGCAACCTTCAAGTCATCAGCAGTTTAGTCTTATCAAACTTGGACAAGATTTGTTATGAAAACGCAATATGAAGTTGGACATAGTAATAGTTATATTGAAAGCTCACAAACTGAGGCTGTTGGCCATCGGGAAGCTGGAGTTTCCGCGATCGACCCGAAAGGATCAATACTCGTGAGGTCTGAAATCTACCACAATGATGTTTTCGATCGCGTCCAAAATAACAGGAGTGATCGAAGAATGATAAGGATCCTTGAAGGTGTAGTAATCTCGATCTTCGGGCGTGTCGAACTCCCAGGTGAAGGCGTACTCGTAACCCTTCTATTTTCACAGTCAGAAGATATATCGACTCATGGATTTCACGCAAAATAGAATTTGTATCTTACATTATAACCCTTTGGAGAGTTATTCTTACCGCCAGTCAGTGACTTGACTAAAGGCTTGCCAGTTGTTGGGTGCACTGCTTTGTCCTTTATATCGCGGAGGCGAGTCAACGCCTATTACAATTAGTGAACCATTTTCCTGATAAGTTTGGGAATTCTGTATAGAAATTCTGTATGGATAGCTTACTTCCTCCTTCTGAACATCGCTGATGCCAGGTTTGAAGGACAGCAGCACAACGTGGGAGACGACCATTTTTGAAACTTAGTGATGATACCGAATATCTTATTCACACTTAATCCGAATGGCGCGACACTTTCACGATTTATATAGCCTGTGTCTGGTTGGATTAATTGTTAAACATTGAGTTAGTCGGTAAAAGGTCCTCGTTGGAGCGGTAGCCGAGTATCCCCTATCTACCTCTGCAGTCTAACTGCCGGCGGGAAATTGAGTCGCACTTTGTCATAAACGCAGCTCATTGCCACTGGCTCTTCCCCCGAATGTATTTGTCATATAGTACTACGGTAAGTGGCTATATGCCATTAATCAATATGTCAACCGGGACTGTTTCGCTTTTACTCCTCGTCACAGTATGGTCTTTCTCGTTCTATTTATGGCGTGATTCCGAAAGAGTGTTTTCTGAAAAAAAAAGGAACCTTCGCCTCTGGGGAAATTGATTACAATATGAAGGTGGTTCACGAGCTAATACAATCAAGACCTTTAATTATTAAATGGAACAAAGAAGCTACGAATCATAACAATTAATCTGGGAAGATTATACTCACTATTGTCGATTGAGATCATTTGGCCGCTCATTCCAAGAGGGTGATAGCCCGAATAATACTGTATAATATGTATCCGTATGCAGAGACGAAGAAGTCAAGGTTGCATAGAAGGTATAATGAGCATGATGAAGTAATCCGAGATAAATAAATGTAGTTTGCGCACTATTGACAAGGCGCTAGCTCCGCTGCCTTGTTTCCTACTTGGTTTGGCCTAGCTTCTTTCAAAACTCCGCTCCTTCGCAATTTTTCCGGTAGGTCGAAAACCTCTCTTCTGAGTTAGCACCGTGAAGTAGCTGGCGAGCTAGTCTTGAATCACACCCTTAACGTGAGCTTTCACGCTCCATGGGCCGTGTTCTGCATGCGGAACCACGTAATCACGAGCAAATCGGACATTCTCTTCATTGGTATCGAACAGCTCAAATTCAAATTGTCGCACGACACGAGCGAGGACTAGGTAGAGCTCCGCATATGCCATACTGGTCAGTGAATTAGTATTATGGTCGTAAGAGTCAAGTTCAATGATAGATTGTATAAATTCGCAACTCACTTAATGCCAATGCATGCTCTGGTTCCTTTGCTGAAACTGACAATATATCGGGACAAGCGCTCCCCCCTTTCATTCGCTCGGATCCATCGATCAGGATCAAAGTTGTACGGATCGGGAAAAATAGACGAGTTCATGTGGACGAAATAACTTGCGGTTATCATAGGCGTCTAAAACTTTGTTGTTAGTCGCAATATCGGTAGATATGGAAGATCGGAAAGGCAATGTGCTGTGTTTGAAACCAATTTACTTACTCCTGCAGGCACCACGTACTTCCCGTACATCAAATCCTCCTTGGGGGAGACCCTTGGGAGCCTCCAAGAGCCTCCAATAGCCATGCGGAGTGTCTCGTTTATGACGGCCGTCTTTGGTTATACAACTGTCAGTATCCGCTGAGAAAGATAAAGAAAGCCTTTAATATCTCACAAGGTAAGGTAGTTGCTCCAATTCCGACCAAGTTGGGCGGCTGTCCGGAGAGACCATCACTTGCTTCAGCTCCGCCCGTAGCTTCTCAAGCACTGGCTTGTTCCTAGTCAAGTGGTAGGCGCCTAAAGCCATAGTGTTTGCAGTGGTTTCCGACCCCGCGCCCAGCAGAATTAGCCCTTCCTCACTCAGTCTCTCAATCGTTTTCTCACTTGGAGGCAGGCTTGGGTCAAGTAAAGCATCGAAAATGGTCTCTCTATCACATGATTTAGAGGCTTTATCTCGTTGGAGTGTCTCACTAGACTGCTTATACAGCCGAGCGCGCAGGTATGCCATCACAGATGATTTTGGGTCAATGAGCTGCATTAACCTAGGGGGCATATTGTTCAGTATGGCACAGAGAGGTGGAAAGAAATATAAAATATGGTTCAAAAGGAAAAGACCACCAAATGCATCTCTCAAATCATTTTTCGGGAATTGGTCTTCAAGGTATCGGTAGCTTGTACCGTAGCAATAGTGCGTGATTACATCGGCGGTCAATGCGGAGAAGCCGTACTCCAACTTCAAAGGCGTTCCACTTGCATGGACTTCCTTCAATCGATCTGCAAGCTTGTCTGTCTTGTCCTGTATAATTGGTTCTAGCTTGATGACCGAGCGCTTTGAAAAGAACTGGTTCATCACTGAACGACGCAGTCGATGGTGATCATGGGAAATTGTAGATATCACCGAGAGTGATGCAGACAGTCGTGGGGGATAAGAGGTGTCCTTGTCACGTCTGCTTTTACTACCAGAATATATTTGTTCATAGAAATCTGGGTCATTTATATGAACCTGACGGGGATTGATGCGGACAATAGGCCCTATAAATCCAGCAATCAGCATCTGCCAATAACCTGGTAATTCCGGAAAGGCGAACCATATTTTTTGTGCATTTTCTCAACCTCCCAGATATACTTCCCACCCCGGACCACATCATAATAAAACTCCACGAGATGCGTCGCTGCTGCCAGGCGAGGTCCTGGTATTTTATGCAGTGGATGAAAGAAAAGGCGATAAGTGGTCCTGACGATCAAAAATGAAATGACGCCAGATAGAATGAGTAATGCGGCACCCATTTCAGCAGCTAAAAAAATGTACGGTGGACTAAATTGAAAAGCTTGATCACGAAACCGAAGTAAGATTAATCTGCTGGACAGTTGTGGCCTTGTCGGATAGATTCCCATATTTATAATAGGCCAGAGTCTCGGTAATTCCAGATTGCAGATGGGTATGAACGGGAGAATTTCTCTACCACACCATTGCCAGCAGGATGTAAAATTTAGCGACACAGTAACACGCAGTGCCACTTTGCCGCGAAACAAGCGTTTGACTATGAAACAGCCTTTGGGAATGCGAAATAACACCAAGTACCCCGCAGCATGCATTTTCTAATGACCTGAACCAAGTTTGCTGTTAGTATCAATTCTAAAATACGACCATATTTGCAAAGTAATATCCCTACACTAAATAAATGTTAATTATAAAGCTATCACTCTTCTTTTATGAGTGAAAAATGGGCTGATGGCTTTAGCTTTATGTAACTTCCCTCCACTTAAGTGGCAAAAGAATGGATCCCGTACCTACCTAGGTAAGCGAGGTAGAAGTTCTCCAGAATTACCGAGAGCTTAATACTTGAAAGTACTCATTCGGGTCCGAAATATGATAAAGTTTTTATGTTGTTACCCCGCCTCACTTCACACACAGAATGATTCCAGGTAACCCGGTCCTAAAATATGCCGAGAGTATTAATGACAGAAGCTTTTTAGTAACGGCACGGCTATACAACAAGGTTTTGAGATTCTGCTAATGCGCCCGGTACTCGGTCAAGTTCCTCCTGTCCGTCAGTCTGACTACCGTTTTCTCTCGTATACTAGATGGGAATGACCTCCGGACTTTTGATCGGCGTGCCAAATCGCGGGTGCGGGGAAGACCCTCAAGACTATAATTGTCCTGAATGCGCACATTTTCCATAATCTAACCTCCATAACAAAATGGAATCAAAAGCAGCTTTTTGCTTTACAATAATCTTGGCAGTCCTTTACCAAGTTTTCCTGAGAAACTTTCTTTTCATTTTTCTGAACATTGGGGGCGTGCTTCAACCTCTAGAGGATTTCGGGTATGACTGCCAGCGCATTAAACACCCACTGCTCGAGTCCTGCGAGGACCTTTGGCTAGATCAAGCTAGTCGCATTCTATATGCAGCTTGCGGAGATATGGATAGCCGACAAAATTGGGTTCCAGCGTACGTTATCCGACAATCACTCGAGGATTTCATTGCTGGTTTGATAGAAGTGAAATTGACACAATTCCGAGTATCTCAGTGCGAATAGCTTCAATACATCCGGGAGGCAAAAAACAGACCACTTCTCAGTTCTTCATATTGACAATCCGGGCGAAGATGGTCTTTATGGGTTGCAAAAACTCAATCTCATGGGCCCCTATCGAGGGGTAAATAGTGAAAATGATCAGGTGCTAGATTTACATGGATTTGCTGCACGCGAAATCAGTGACCGTCGTTTACAGTTCCTGGTTATCAACCACCGTCCTCCTGTGGATGCTAGTTTTGGAAGTGTTTTGGCTGACGCCACCGCAGTCGGTGCAAATTCCACAATTGAAGTTTTTGAGCTTGACCGAGGGTCCTCAAAGCTCGAGTTTATCAGGACCATTAACGACAAAAGCATTATCGCGCCAAATAATATAGCCGTATCAAACCAAGGACGGTTAATCTTCACGAATGATCACAGCTCTAAAGGTTGGTCTTGAGTCTTTCGGTGTTTGCTAGGTGTCCATGTTATCGTTAGAACTGGGGGCTAACTAGTCTAACTAACAGCTGGTCGGGTAGGTTTGCTTCAACACGTATCATTGAGCGGCTTCATAAGGCTAATCTAGATCCACTCCTCTAGTTCCGCAGGATTGAGTCTATGTATGGTACAGGTAACGTTGTATCTTGCGGAATAGAGACTGGGGAGTGTCATACAGCAGCGTCTCGAGGATTCTCCTTCCCCAATGGGGTTGTACAAGGACATGACGAATTATTTTATGTTTCTCATTTCATCACCGGCAAAATTACAGTTCATGAGCTCCGATCCAACGACTCATTGATTCAAGTTGACGAGATCAAGCTCGGCATGCCCCTCGATAATTTGTCTATCGATGAACAAGGCACCATATTTGTTCCAGGATTTCCTGATATAAGTGCAGTGTTTAAATCGCTGGCTCATCCTGGGACGAGAGGGATTCCTTCGACTATTTTTACCATTACGAAAGTTACAGCCTACGACAAGTCACAATATCAGGTAAATAAGATACTAGAAGATAGGGAAGGGAGAGTTCTTCCATCCACAACGACGGTGATACATGATATTTACACAGGTCGACTGTTTCTGAGTGGCGTTGCTTCCCCTTTCATTGCCGTTTGTCAGAAGCGATGATGAATGTTCAACTGTCACCCAATGAGCCAGAATGATCCGTATGTATTTCATAGTCAAGAGATTTGGTATTTGTCACTTGCATCCTGTCGGGCACCTACATGTATCTCTGGGTAAATTCGAGTATGATTTTTCATCCCCGATCATCAAATTCTGTCATCTTGTCCAAGTCAATTTCATTAAAGACACATTTCGCATCGGATTGTGCGACCTCAAACACAAGCCTTATCTGGGAGGCGAGGGGAAGGTTTGGTTGGGGGCATTGGTTGGGGGCATCCGCATCGGCAGCGAATATGATATCATTCCAAACGTATCTAGTACCCACTGGCTAGCTTCTCGGTCATGACTAAATGCACATGTTGTTCTTGTTTTGTGAATAAGACAATTCTCTCAGATTCGAAAGTCCTCTCCTGATCTGGCAAGAAACGCTAACAGGGCAGCTTGACACCGAACTGCACGCTCCTCATGTTGAAGCACCAGCGTATTTATAATATTGTCCTGTCACCCTGATACACACTACTCATGTATTATGTAGGATTAGACCTGTATCTATAATGCTGCGTCGTGACCCACATAATTCCAATTACAATACCACTATTATACACATGCTACACCTGCAGAGGCAGGGAAGGCGCTAGTCTCTTTTAGGCTGTCATCTTAGTCAGCCAAATGATGTTCACCTGTCTGTGGTCACAGAGGTTACATAAGTGAGTGTGTATTATCTTACCTGACTTTCGCCAAAGCAATGCTTAGGCTACTTTAACTGTCTTTTTATCCGTATATATACACGTAATGTGCCCCGTCCTGGATCCAAACTTAGAGTCTCACCGAGGCCTGTCGTGGCCTATTTGCCGAATGATTATTGCCGGCGGCTATCTTGGTTGTTTCCGGGATCACCGAGAGTATTCATAAGCGTCCAGGTATTATCCTCGAATATGATTAAACGAGATATCGGTTCGCTAAAGCTACTCTTCAAATGTGGTATAGCCTGTTTCTTTTCTTTCTCACTTTGTCCTGAGCCAGACTTACTGTGGACAACACCATATTTGACTCTCCACGCACTTCACCACCATGCCAATTCAATCGCAGATCATAGAGTCTCCGCACACGGTAGATATTCCGGTGAGCGACATCCCATCATGGGTGTTCACCACGGGCACCACCGCGAGACGCATCGTTCCCCAATACTTCGATGCGGATAATCCGAAGCAATGCTATAGTCTTGCTGATGCTGAAATTTACGTCAAACGCATCGCTCGTGGTCTTCAAACTTTGGGTTTGCAGCCGGATGATAAGGTTATGCTTTGTTCTCCAAACCATCTATTTGTCCCAATTCTACTGTGGGGAGTGATAGCTGCTCGGTGCGTGTTTACCGCAATATCACCGACGGCGTCTAAAAATGGTGGGCAATGCTCCTCCGTCACTGTGTCCCTTCTTTTTGATACAAACATTCGATACTGATGGTTCATTACCAGAGCTTAAATACCAGTTAGAGGATTCAGGCGCGAAGGTGCTATTAGTACACTCTTCGAAAGCTGCATTGGCCTTGGAAGCTGCCCAAAGTGTGGGCATGCCACCAAGCTCAGTCTTTCTCTTCGTGAACCCAAACGAAACTCGCATCAACTCAGTTCGGGCATTGAAGCCCTGGATGGACTTTTGGGTCTCCGTAGATGAGGCGAAAGTCTGGCAATGGCACCGGATCATAGAGGTTGAAGAAGCAAAACAAACCACTGCAATTATCAACTACTCCAGCGGGTATGTATTCTTTCTATATAACTGGCATTTACATTGATGTGACTTGCGATATAGAACAACCGGGACTCCAAAAGGGGTTGAATTATCACATTACAACGTAATTGCAAACAGTGTCCAAATTATCCACAAGCGATCACTTGTCGCAAATACAGCCCGGGGACGTGCGAGAAAAGCTCGGATTGATATTTCAGGAGAACGCTGGATTGCTCCATTACCCATGTATCATGCCTTCGTGAGTGCTTGTCTGAAAAAGCCTTTCAGCGTTAAAGTTACTTTAACTAACTATTCAGGGGCAAATTTGGTATTGCATGAACGCTGCACAACTCGGCGCGAAGGTGTTTATCATGGCCAAGTTCGATGTTACAGACTTTCTACGGTACCTTGACATCTATCGAATCACGTTCGCAACGATGGTTCCCGTCATCATCAATACGATGATCAAGTATCCATATCCAGAGGCCTTCAACCTGAAGGCTCTTGAGGGGGTTGTTTCAGGATCTGCTCCTCTAAGCCCGGACATAGCACGAAAATTGCAAACGCTATATCTGAGTGAGCATGCCACTGTGAAGCAGGGTATGGGTCTCACCGAGACGACTTGTTCTTTCTTTCAATTTTCCCAGGATGATACAGACGACGGAAGGTCTATTGGGTGGTTGAATGCCAACTGTAAGGCTAAAATTGCGCCTGCGGACGGTGATGGCTATGAAGGAACCGCGCCCGCAGATGTAGAAGTCGGGGAAATCTGGGTATCCGGCCCGAACGTGATGAAGGGTTACTATCACAACCCTGAAGCAACGGCAGCTGCCGTAACCTACGAAGATGATCAGGTGTGGTTTAAGACGGGCGACATTGGCTATGCCGACCATCGGGGCAGATTCTATATTGTGGACAGGATGAAGGTACGTGACGACGAGAGACGTTTGCGCAAATGACTCACTCTCTACTTCTACCAGGAATTACTGAAAGTCAAAGGCCTCCAAGTCTCCCCCGCTGAACTTGAGATCGCCTTGCTGCAACACCCGGATGTAACCGATGCTGCTGTGGTTGGCGCAAAAATGTATGCCTGTCATGAGCCTTATCCATTATCTGCGTGCGTCAGAAGCTGACCAGAGAAGAAACGGGGGAGAATACCCGCGAGCGTTTGTGGTTCGAAAACATGCGAGGGTCAAAGAACAGGAGATTCAGGAGTTGATCAGGTCTCGTTTTGCTGCTCATAAGTGGCTCACTGGAGGGGTGTTCTTCATTGATAAGATCCCCCGCACAGCCAGCGGGAAGATAATGCGACGACTTCTACCAAAGACTGATACAAAGGCAAGCAAGCTCTAGTGCACATATCAGAATTGGTGAGCAAATATATTCTTCCTACAGAAAATGCCTAGATATAAATCTTTCATTGACTACTCCATGCAAGAATATGTAACGTCATGGCACCTAACAAAAATTTGTTTGATTGTACGCTTAGAATAACGATGAAAATTGGTGAGCATGATGGCCGGTGAACCTCTGCGACGTGTCAAAAATACCCGAGCACTTATTCCACTTGACTCCAGTGGTGACGAACAATTTTGTGGGGAACGCTCCATTGACTAGCGAAGGCTTGAACAGGCAATGTAAAATATGGTGCAATATCTGGGATTGAAATCCACGATTTCGTCCCACCCACCGCATCCGCTGGAATACGAGACTGGCAGGGGGAGAAGGAGGTTAGGGGAGCTGGGGAGGAAGGCCGGGCCGACACCTGAGCAATTACCGGGCAATCACGATCGTAGCCGAGCCTGACTGACCACAGTCAAGGTGTGATTAAAGTAAAAGGAGAAGATAGTAGAGGATACAAATGAATGGCAAAACGAACAATAGCGGCAATGGAATACATACCTTCATTCCAACCGAGAAATCTTATGGTTGAGCTTGGAGTAACTAGACTAAGTAGGAAGGGAGACTAGCGAGAATAAAAAATAAATAGTCAACTAAAGGTGCTTTTGGGCGCGAATCAACGGGTTACGATTGCTTTTCCCTGCTTTTCCTTTCTTCGGACGATTCCCGTAGACATCAATCGAATCAAGTGTGAACATGTGGAGTGCATTGTAAATGTTGTGGACATAAATGAACTCTGCTACATTTTGTTAAATTGCCAAAGGAATCTTTCTCGCTTTGATACAGGTAGATTCTCCTGTAGTCGGTTAACGACTGGGAACTCGGCTTCCTCAAGTGCGGGCACTTGGTGTCATTTTTATCATTTGCTATATGGCAATTTCCAGCTTCCGAAATCTAACCCCCGGCTATCTCGGTTAATTTCTTACAAGATTTCGGTACTGGCGGCCTATCAAATAGACATATATCAAGCGGCTACCAGTTTTCTAGTAAACATTCCTATAAAATCAATCTTTCTCAAGAGCCCGGTGCTGAAGCAAATTATCCGTTATCCATATCCAGGGAGGCCCATTGTCATTTAAGAAGGGACCAATCACATGTCCTTGAGAATGAGTCTATCGTCAAAAGTATTCGCTGTGACCGGGGGGGCTTCTGGAATGGGCGCAGCAACATGCCGTCTGCTGGCCGAAAGAGGGGCCGGTGCGATATGTGTAGGTGACGTGGTCTCGAAGGGATTCGGAGCGCTTCGAGAGACAATCACCGCCATCAATCCATCTGTCAAGGTTCGTTGCAAGATTCTGGACGTGGCGTCGTCAACGTCGGTAGACGAGTGGATCAACGATATCATAAGTACCTTCGGGGACCTTCACGGGGTTGCAAACATTGCCGGGTTGCCCCAAGCTATTGGAGAAAGAGGGGTACCGGCGATCCTCGAAGAAACGGATGAGGAATGGCGTCGGATTCTAGGTGTTAATTTGGATGGCATTTTTTACTGCACGAGATCGGAAATTAGGGCCATGAAGAGCCTTCCCACCGCGAACAGAGCTATTGTGAACGTGTCGAGCATGGCTTCATTACAGCACAACCCCGATGTCTATGCATATCGCACCTCAAAGGCTGCATGCGCTCATTTCACTACAAGCGTGGCAAAGGATACCACCAGCATTGGTATTCGGATAAACTGCGTTTCACCTGGTGTGTCTTCCCTGCTCCTCTTGGTCATATGTTAGGAACAAGGTACTTACTTTATATCAGGAGTAACTGATACCCCCATGTTAGGGAGCTTTATTCGCAGCTCCGATCAAATTCGAGAAGGATGGATCAAAAAAGGTTGGAATTTCATGAGCGCTGAAGATGTGGCACGTGTTGTTGTTTGGCTCCTTAGTGACGATTCCATCCCGGTTTTTGGGTCGAACATCAATGTCGGAGCGGGTCTCCCTTAAAGGGTATATTTCGAGGAACCGGCAGATTTGTTCGATTTTCAAGTCCTGTTTTTTTTTTTTCTTTTTTGGCAAACTCACTTTGGGTAGAATAAGGCTCCAATGGCTATCATTTTTTCCCAAATAAGAATGCTACTAAAATGTAGAATTTCCTCTCCGAACGTCTTCCTGTGCCTAAAAACGAGGAGACAGAACGACCGATCAAGTTTAAGGACAGAAAGGAGTCCATAAACGGCCAATTTAAGCAACGATTACCCTTGCGATATACATGTGGTCCATGGAAATGCAGATGCTGGCAATGTAATAAAATAATCAAAGCATAAGCAGATAGGTATTCACTGAAATCCCTCACGAGCTCAATGAGTAATAAGTAATATGAATAACCTTTAGTATTCTCTATGCATCAAATCACGGCCTTCTGTAATATACGACAGTAGCCCTGAAAAAGGCGACTGTCCCCAATAAAGCTCTCAGTTTCCTCCAAAGTGCAATTGGCTCGCTCTAGTTTTCCCGGCTTGTTTGGCGGCCCACACTTTGATTACCATATAGCCGAAAGGCGTAAGACTTAAATACCACCACGGCTCCACGAGTCAATATACTGCAAATCAAACCAAGTCAACTGAACATAATGCTACCCAAGACAGAGTCAAACTCACTGGAAGATGACGCTGTCACACATGGACTGCGCGAAAACGTGCGATACATTACTGGCCTGGATGCCACTGGCAACAGCGTTATTCTGGCATCTCCAAGCCTAAGATTTCATGACCGAGGAGGCTACGCAATCACTGTGGTCTACAACCTGGCAAAGGTACCCGCAAATATCGAAAATAACAGCGATTTAACATACTACATGACCTCTCAAGAGCCCACCCCTGCCAATAAACACAGTCCCACCTCCTTTCAACTCGTCATCCCAGGGGGTGCGAACTTTGTCCAGGGAGATTTTGGTCCATCCGCAAGCTCTGCGTGGCACAAAACATTATCGGTAGATTTTGTTACGGTGGTACAAGGTGAGTTAATTTTGGAAGTTGGGGACGATTTCGCGAATGCCAGCAAGGTGTCTTTGCAAACGGGTGTAAGTTAAAAACCTCCAATACATTATATATATACTTGATTGATCTTATTATTGTAAATGCAGGACTCAATAATACAACGGGGAACCATGCACAGATGGTTGAACCCGTCGTCTAAAACTTCGGCTCGTTTTGTGGCAACCTTACTTGCATCTGTTCCTTGCAAGGTGGAGGATGGCATCATACAGCCTACCTGTGATTCGGGAAAGCTACCGAGCCCTGAAAGTAAATGAAGAATTGGGCTTGTTCAAATGCCCTTTGGAAATTCGAAAGGGAAAAGGCCCATTAGCATTAGAATGGTCCTGGTCATTTACCTATATTTTATGGTCGTTATCTTTGTTGTATTTATCGATCAAACGAGCATCAAACGACCGGGCTTCACATAACCCAGTAGAATCACACATTCAGAATATATAGTTAAGATACATGTTTGTAATCATCCCCAGCGCTCATGCAAGGGACCCGCCATCGACGGCCCACACAGCGCCTGTGACGAAAGTGCTCTCTGCTCCTAACAAGAAAACAATTACGCTACTAAGCTCCGATACGTCAGCCGTACGTTGCATAGGACGGAACGCACTTGGCCGCTTCATGTTCCCAAAGGCCTCGGTAGTCTGAGCGAGAAGTTCAGTGTTCGTCGGACCCCTGTAGCTGTAGTAAGTAATTGATTCTTGGAGCGAAGCCTAACATTCACATACGGCAAAATGACGTTCACACGGATGTCTCGGGAGCCCCCTTCAATTGCTGCACTTTTCGTCAAGCCCACTACCGCGTGTTTGCTGACAGGATAAATAGCGCCCTTATTGTACCCGCGCGCCGAAGCCACACTTCCAACATTGACAATACTAGACCCAGGCTCAAGAAAGCCGGGGACCATCGACTCAGCCAGCAAGTTGAACGTTCCACGAACATTGACGTCCATCACAAAATCATACTCTTGCGAGGAGATTTCCCAAAGCTCTCTGAGCCCGAAGCTCTTGCCGGTTGTCCCGGCAATGTTTGCGACGCCATCGACCCGGCCAAATCGGCTCTTAGTGGATTCCAAAAAATCTTTGACCTGTGCTCGATTGGTAACGTCTAGCGGGTGTATCAAAACTCGCGACTTTTCAGTCTCAGCCAAGGAATCATATGCGCAGCGTAGATTCTTCTCATGGATATCGCAAATACCGACGGCCGCACCGCGTGAGAGAAGAGCTTTGGCTGTCGATAGCCCTATTCCAGCTCCTGCACCTGTAAGACAGAAGACTTTATTTGTGAAATGGGCGGCCATTTTTCTTTTGACTTTCGTTTTCGCTTTCTTTTCCTTTTTAGACGTGGGCTGTTCAGGAAGACGGTATGTTGTAAAATTCCTCTAGGAGTTTGACGGAAATAGAGTCTTAAATGAAGCACTAATGCTCAACCCTGAATACCGGATTCATTGCCGGACGGACCGCACCTGCGGTCTGGCTTTCTTCTATCGAAAAACAATGGCTTTTGGACAGATCGAAATACATCATTAGCAGAGGCCTGTCTACCCGGTCAGTAAGTTCGAGATAAGCTCTGTCTTCGTGTAAGGGCGGGTAGAGTAGCGGAATTGTTGCTCCTCACCGGCAATCCGGCTATGGAAAGCAAGAAACTAATTTTCCCTCGCAGGTAAAGTTGACCAAGACCATCTCTTCCGAGACAAGGCTCTCTTCCGAGACAAGGCTCTCTTCCGAGACAAGGCAATCATGTCGTCAAACCGAAATAATCTTCGTCAAGGTTCGGCTTTCAGATGCAGGAGTATATATCAATGGGACCTCACTGCCATACATGGGACGGATTTTCTCAATGGATGAATGTGTTTATTTAATAGATGAGCGACGAGGGAATACATTACGGAGAGCTAGGCGCAGTACATGAAATTAGATTGATCTGTCGGCTTAATATATTGCCTAGGAGATTTTTATTATATCCTGCTGGAGTAAATGCTTCGCTATGCGAGGCCACGTACAAACCACTTTCAGGTGCTCCATCTATATATTCACGGGAGAATATACTTAACTTAGGCGAAGATATACGCCTCATTTTTCGAGCTACTATCCAGCGGAATTTAACTATATACTTTCTGACAGATATAACATCCCACTTTTTCCCACAGGGCACTTTCCTTTCATGCTACATATCATAAATCAGGCGTCTGTGGTTCGAGACAACCATATAATCATGGTGCAATTGTTTACTGCTCTGCGAAGCTTTCAACAATTTATAGTACACACGTGAATGGAAGTAGAATAATGACATATTGTAGGAATCACATCCGCATCTCGCGGAATAAAGTAAATTTTCAGTAGGTTATCCCCGAAATTTTGGAAGCTAATATAAGAACAGAAACTACAGGTTTGAAATCACTTATCACATCATTCGCCAGCAAAGGCGAGGTAGTCGAAGATATACTCACCTAGTTTATCGTGGTTTTCGTCGTTTTGTTCCGTAAGGTTTAGCAACCCCTCTTTGATGTTACTCAAAGTGTTCACATTGGGGGGAAATGAGACCGTTTCCCAAATTCCTTGATCCTCTATTCCATATGATTGTCCGGAGTCTGAAGGTCTCTGGTCAACCATTTCATATGGTAGCTCGGAATCAGGAACTTTTAGCGAGGGGTTCTGTTCTACCGTTTCACCCTGGCGGGGTTCACACGGCGGGAAAGAAGTGTATTTGCCGTCAATTAATAGAAATCGATCTGCAGATATCAGACCATCCAGATAGAGATAAAGTTCCACGTAGGTTTGCGGACTCTTCTCAAATATGTCGGAAAATGAAGCGCCACTGAATCTCATCGCTATATCGAGCATTTTGGGCCTGAAGAAACGGAGTGTTTGCCCTATAAGAGCTGATACACGTTGTGTGTCGAAGCGATGGCTGTATAACTGATAAAGCCCATTAAGCAACCCAAAATTTTGTGAATTGCGATATCGATCGGCTGATGTTGACGAAAGGATAACGTTCATTCCCCATAGAATCAGAGGGAACACTGTGCATGCCATACTGATGCGCCCTGTCAGCAAAAGCCTTGGAGCAATCATTAAGATGAAGGTTGACTGTACGCGCTAGCAGGAAGATATTTTGCCATATTCGCATCAGCGAGGCCCTTAAAACTTTCTGTCATGTCGGCAACAGCGTCACAGAGTTCTGCGTTATATGACTTCATCGTTGCCTGTAGGAATTCCGGCAACTCCTTGTAGTCTGCGGTCATACGGTTGGCATGGTTGGATAGAGCTATTCGAGCCGATCTATCCCCAATTAGTGTTGCTGACACACGCCTTGCGGACATGACGTACTGGTAATACATCGAAACCAGAGATGAGAAGAGCCTTGCAGAAGGGTGGGCATGATCTCTGGCATATTCAGTGCAGGCAGTAAACTCAAAATACCAGGCCGAGAGTCCTCGTTGAAGCTGCATCATTTCTTCAAATATGATGTGCTCTTCAACAAAATTGCCTTTGCTTGAGTTGGCTTGCTCGGGGTACACTGTAGTTAGGAGCTCGGTGGCAACACGGGAGAAATCACATTGCGCAATGAAGATACTACAAAGCGCCTTTTTTGTTTCGTAGTTGTAGACCTCCGAGTGACTTATTTCCTTTTCGAAGTCATCCATTGATAGTTTTGTTTTCATAAACGGGAAGTCGTCAAGTCTGATTTGCACGGGCCGACGCATTCCTAAGGAAATCACTCGGTCGCGGGCCAAACAGCACCACCAGAGTTTTTTCAGATTCAAAATTCTCTGATTAACTGAGACCTTGGAGGAGCTAGATCTATCGGTATTTCCAACCTTCACATATTTGAGAGCGACGGAGAGCCAGGACGAGTTGCACATTGCGTCGATATCGGAATTGTGAAAGCTTAGCAGCAATGCGGCTTGCGATTTGGAAATAAAATTAGATTCGTTTCCATGGAAAAAAAGAAGCTGAATCCCATCAGCGTTATGGCAATTGGACATATCGTCGACTTGAGGACTAATAAATACCCTACCTTTGTCTTGTAGTAAAGATTGTCCCGGAGAGAAAGAGGCGAAGAAAATCCATACTCGTTTGCGACATTACTTGGTATAAACTAGGCATTTTTTTAGCAGATTTTAACATACTTGTTTGGTTTTGTTTTATACGTACTGGCGCTGCTGAAAATAGCATCGAACGGAGCAGGAGCAGAGAAAACTGCCCTTGAAACCTTTTTGGTCGGCGATACATGCTCCAGAAATTCCATTCATCGATAAACGGAAGGCAAGGATGGACATAACGGAAATAGTAATGGATTAAGCATTCCAGCATAGACTTATTCGGTAAATGTAAGCTTCCTTCGGAATCGAGAAAACAAACCTCGGACTCCGGAATGGACCCTAGTTGAGACGAATCGAGGAATGAGTAGAATGTGAATGGTAAAGTTTTGAAACCAGGAGGACCTGTGCGCTGTATTAGGTACCTTCTCTCGGTAGTATCATGCTAGACGATACGATTCTCATTCCTAACACTGGGGCGGGCATACTCGGTTCAGCTTGCCTAGCAAATCCTCTAGGGATGGTTTCAGCTTCCACGGCATTTTCTTTGGTCTCGTACGTGCCCTTGTCTCTATTATTCGAGGTCGTTGGCCGAAACCCAAGCCTTGGCTTCGGGGCCCGCTTGAGGCACTCAATATCGTCGAGGCGGCAATTTGTGCAAGGAAACCCGTGGACCATTGCATCACAACGAACTTTGCGTGCATGACAATATTCACAAGCTACTGCAGCACGTTTGATGCGTGGCCTCTCGGTCAGGCTGGACGAAATTTGACGAGGCATTTGGAGGAGTGCGAATATAGAAATCAGGATTGTCTCGCATCTAGCTCAATGATCCGGAAAGCACAACATGCTTGGGAAACACGGGTTTTGATATTGCTGCTGAGTATGGCTTACATCAATCTAAATACAATGGTATGCGTGGCATTTCCACAATTTCAACATATTGTGGGGATTGGGAACGGTTGCAGTGCCGGACCGGTAAAGGCACGTTCTTATAACCGTTGTCGGTTATGCCGGCCCATTATTAACCCGGTTCTGCTCTTTGACGATCGTGCTTACTCAATACAAGTAGAGGTTTTACCTCATTTGGGTCATGAATAATACAAGTACAGTAATGTACTCAGAGGAAGGGATGTTATTCATTCGTACAGTAATAGGCATCAGCTCTTGTCCAAAGGCAAAGGGTAGACATGAATATAAAAAGCTGCTCCAAAGGCCAAACTACGTCAAGAGAAAACCTTGAGGGCTCCATGTAATTGATAACGTGGATATAGGAAATACCACTTCCGTATTGCAACTAGCTGTATTGGAGCAAACTATTCATTGATAATAAAGACGCTATGTACGGGGCATTTTTAGCCCACCATAAAGTCAGGAAGACGATTTGCTTAACTCTTAAATCAAGGCTCAGCATGTAGAATTTGCCATCCACTGATGCTCTACACGAATATTGACTTAATAGGGAGCCGCTTCGATTCATTTCATCTCAAAGTGCTGATAACCGTTCGCCGCTACGTCTTCACAGCGCCGGCGGAATTCGATATTGTTGCCAAAGTAACGGATCACTCTTCTTTGGCTCTTTCCAGTGCGATTAGAATTATATCCGGTCATCCAGGAGTTGACTTTCGCAGAGAGGGGGGTTTTGGTGCAATCAAAAACATGCTGAGTCCACTGATTTTCACCCTCTACATCGGGGTTGACGTAGGTGAGCTCATGGTCCTGCAGATATTTCATGAACCTCGAAACCCATTCGACGGCATATTCAATGACGTGAGGAATATTTCCAGTTGCTTGGTGAGGGCCCAGAATATTGAACATGTTTGGGAACCCCGGGACAGCAAAGCCGAGATATGTTCTGGGGCCATGCTCCCAATATTCCTTGAGACTCAACCCTCCTTGTCCGAAGTATTCGATCTCCTCGTATGATCCAGTAAGTGCATCAAATCCCGTTGCGTAGATCAGAACATCGAGTTCAATATTTTCGATCGTGGTCTTGACGCTAGTCTGCATAATCCGTTCAATAGGTGTCTCGTGGAGATCGACTAGTTTCACGTGCGGCTCGTTGAAAAGCTCATAATACCCATTCTCTAAGGGTACTCTTCGCGTTCCGAAGCCATGGTTATTTGGAATGAGTTTCTTTGCAACAATCGGGTCGTTGACGCGAGCTCGAATCTTCTTCGACATCCATTCACTGTAAAGGTCGTTGGCTTCCTGGTTGGTGAAGATATCCTTGAAGTTGCCAACCCATTTTACTAAGCCCCTTTGATTGTACTGGCTCTCCCATAAAGTCTCCCGTTCTTCTTTCGGTAATTTCAAGGCTTCGCGGGGGTCCGGCTGATACATAAAGCCCATGGGACTTGACTTGCAAGTTCCGATTATATCCGGGTATCGCTCACGAATGGACTCCATTTCCTCCTGATCAATATTGCTATTTCGTAGCGGAGCGGTCCAATTTGCCGTTCGTTGAAACACAACCAGTTGCTTTGCTGTCTTTGCCACTTCTTGGATCGTTTGGATGCCAGTAGCACCGGTGCCAATGACGCCAACTCGCTTCCCACTCAGTGGAACGTGATCATCTGGCCAACGCGATGTATGATAGGCAATTCCTTTAAAATCTGCCACGCCGGGAATATCAGGAAGGGTAGGGGTTGTGAGAGGACCCAAGCAATTTATGAGAAATCTAGACCTGTACGTCCTTTTTGTGGAGTCGGTCAAGGTCCACGAGCAGGTTGCGTCATCGTAGCGAGCAGATTTAACCTCGGTTTCCAACTGGAGGTTTGGGCGAATATCAAATTTGTCCACAATGTAGTTGATGTACTTCAATGTGTCTGGCTGCGCGGAAAAATGTTCTTTCCAATTCCACTCGTCTAGCAACTCTTTCGAAAAGGTGAACATGTAGGTGTAGCTTTCGGAGTCGAACCGTGCTCCTGGGTATTTGTTCCAATACCAGACGCCTCCTACTTCGGGTGCACGTTCAATGACTTTGACTCGGAGTCCTAGACGTTTGAGAGATATTGCAGTATATATGCCTGCCAGCCCTGCTCCGATAACCAAAACGTCGGCGTCCAGGGTGTCGTTGTCTTCGGGCATTTTAAACGCTTCGGTCGTCTCTCCCATATTGGCAGGATGAAAATTGAATGAAAATTAAAGAGTTTCAATGAGACCCAGAGGTTTGACAGCCCTTATCAACTTGTGGCCAATTAAGCTCTTTTATCTATAAGTGCGACATGATCATTACAGTGCTACCATAAATATTGACAGTTCTCAGGTTTAAAGAGTTTAGCTATGGAACTCTCTCGGTAACAGGTGTCATGTTGCTTACAAAAGTATACCGTTCGGCAAAACCAATTGTTCATTATGTGTCGAGATGCCGGGCTGCGGCTTCCTTTGTCTGGGTACAGAATAGCCGGCTCCATAACCGGACGGTACCAAAGTTGAGAATTGACTGGAAATGTAATAAACTGAACATGGTGGACTCATCATTGAACGAAGGCTTAGGATCATTCTTCGACTTCGGTCTTCTATATCTTTGGTGCCGACAGAGCAGTGGGTTTTTTTTTTTTTTTTTTTTTTTTTTTTTTTTGACCCCGACGGCTATACACCATAACCGGGTAGTAGACAAGCGAAAATGGGAAAACCACGCAAGCAAATTAAGACTCGCTTCAAATATCAAGTCCGACTTTTTGATCTTCGACTTGTCCAGCATTTCGTGTCTTTTGTGGCAATTGCGTTTCAATATGGCTCTATCTTATGACCGGGAATGGCTTGAGATAGCTAAACCGTCATTAGATCAAGCCCAAGCAATCAAGCCTGCTATACATGACGTGGAAGCTAGACGAGCCAAATTCGAAGGGCTCTTGATCAGAGAACAGCAGTCGATTCATTTGCCCGAGAACATCGAGCACATCGTACACCATGTTCCGGTCGCCGGTGGTCACGAGATTGATATCCACCATGTTCGCAATACGAACGTATTGGGCGATGATCCCGGTCCTGTCATCCTTCATATGCACGGTGGCGGGTATTTTAGCTTTCAAGCTACACATAGCGTGCCAGCTCTGGCACACTATGTTTCTTCTACCGGAGTCGCAATGATTTCCATCAATTACCGCCTTGCTCCTGAGAATGCCTTTCCAACTCCCCTTGAGGATTGTTGGTCAGCTCTGATGTGGGTCCACTACCATGCTCCAGAACTTCAAGTTGACCGGAGTCGTATTGCCGTGATGGGAGAGAGTGCCGGTGGTGGATTGGCTGCAGGTCTTACTCTCCTTGCAAGAGACCGTGGTCTGATGCCCAAACTGGTGAAACAGCTTTTGATCTATCCAATGCTCGATGATCGCATCTGTAACGACTATACCGGGGGGCTGTGTTTCTTTGACCTCAACGATGCCATCACAGGGTGGGCTGCCTATCTTGGGAGAGATAGGGGAACAAATCGAGTTTCACCATACGCCGCGCCGGCGCGAGTAGAGACCGTGGATAGCCTCCCGTGTCTTTATCTCGAGTGTCCACAATTGGACATTTTTCTACCAGAGAATCTGCGCTATGTTCAGATGTTTGTGGATGCAAAAATCCCTACTGAGTTTCACTTGCTCGAGGGGTTACCGCATGGCTTCATCAGCCTTGCGCCGACAGTCACAGCCAGCCAAACCACGATTGGGACCCGAATGAGGGCCATGAAAACCTTTTAGGCATGAGTGACTCATTATAGTCAAACAAGTTTGCAGAGTATGCACTGTTCCTGAGCTCAATTCACTATTTAGTCGTTCATAGCTCAATTCTACATCTCCATCTCTCTCGCTCTGCTCCTTTCCAAACTTGAAATTTGGAAGGATGTCCTTCTGGAAATACGACGTAGAAACACTAATTTTTCGATACGCCGGTCAATTCTATCCCATAGGAATTGGTGCTGTGCAATTTAAATTTTGCTTAAGTGATATAGTTCGGGCCAACGGCTGCAAAAATATTATAAAGTCTTAAATCAGCATTGGAGGGTATCTGGCTAGAGTTCTTCCGGGACATACCGCTATGACAAATGGTAGTTTCAACGAGCCATAACTTAGAATGTTAATTATTGGAGCCAACAAGTGCCTCATCAAGTATGCCTTACATTTACATTAAACTTCCAGTTATAATATAGCCGTCCGTCAGAGAGAAACCATATGTTATAAGTGAATCATGTGAAGCATCAGATAGCCTTAAGCCCTTATTCCATTTTTAGGAAACCATCCAATATTGTCTGTTTCCTCTCATCCACCTACTCTCTTTCAAAATCCTTCATTCGTGCCTCAACCCGACGCACATACTCTAATGTGCCGTTTTTTTGTTTCTGAACCCATAATATTAGGTCATCAAAGCAGCAAAAAGGCTATCATTAGCGCACTTATCTCTATCTAATATATTAAAAATAATATTGGATTGGTCGGGCTTATCTGCGCTGTTTTCACCTGAAGGGTTTAGGAATTTATTTAGTGGTATAATATTCGCCTCCTCTATAGGATCTACGAGCTTAGTAGTCACCCAATTTGGGATAATATACTGTATTCTACCTGGTCAATAGGTAGATGAGTAAGCGAACAAGCCAGCGGAAAGGGATGTAAGACTGAATATGTATAAGTGGTCGAAATATATAGGAAAAACGAAGAAAGTGGGTTAATTATAGAGAAATCGCATGTTATAAGCGAATTATGCAACGTATGGGCGTGTCAATAGTTATTAGCTGTTTACTGTATTCCTCTCTATACTTCTTTTTCTAAGGAGACCAACCCCTACCCTCAAGCAACCAAATCCTGAACACTATCACTTATGGCTCAATATTTGAATTCCGCGTAATAAATTGAGAGATACACATAACGAGAACCCTTGCTCTTCCCTGTATTGGTCGGGAGTGCATTCGATTGGATTGCATAAAACTTGCTATCCGGCTGACATAGTATATATTAAACGACTCCAGCCTTGCCTCTTTTTCTTGCCTTGTCATTTGCCCCTTTGATAACTGTAGATAAATCTCCAAGGGGAATTACAATCGGAAAGTCGACTGAAGCAAGGACTAGGGCGATGAATATGTAGAATCCAATCAAACTCGCAGCAAGCAGCAGACCTGCACCAATATGCTGAAGTTTTGTGGCGTAGACAGCGTCCCCGTGAGCGATAGCAAAAAAAGATGCAGTTAGGCAGCCAACTTTAGCCAAAATTAGCTAACGTAATTTTCTTGAATGGATTATATCTCATTTACTTACCCGCAGGGATGAAGACAATGAACAATGAGAATAAGCTCACGTTCGTTCGGATGCTTGCGATGCCGAGCACTATGAGGACAATCAAGATTGCCACCATGAAAAATGCAAACGTGGCAAAGAACTCGGCGTTCATACCCTTGGCTGGATCTGAAGGATCTGGAGAGTAGGCGCCGTACGCGTTGAAGCTAGGTTGCAAGGTAGCACCGAAGGAAAACCAGAAGCCCCCTGTGCATCACATTAATCCCAATGAAGTATATATCAGGCCGTGTCTAAAGACAGCCACAGGTTATAAGACGCCATAGTAGGAGGATACTCACCGAAGATTGCAAATACTGTGGCAGGGTAAGTGTTGCCTATTGACGCTTATCAGCGACAGTAACAATCTTTGCTCATTTCCATCAATCACCTAGAATCCATTCTCCGATGGCTCCTAATATCAACAGAAGGCCTCCCATAAAGACAAGAGAACCACTATGGTCTGTTAACTGAGAGTATCCTTCAATGAGAGGTTGAGCTTACACATTTGCAGCGTCAAGACCACCTGCACCGTCCCAACCCAACGCAACCATCGAGAATGGCGTAGCACAGATTAAGAAGCCACCCAAAGCTATTTGAGGGTCAGTCAGGCGGAAATTGAAGAGGCAGCTAGCCAACAATAATAACAGTACCGATTGGGGTGGGATTTCCGAAAGTCTGCCGCAATTCACCCTTGACTCGATTATGAGGGGAAAGGTACAACTGTTCAAAGAGTTCCGGTGGGATTGAAACACTTCCTGCTGTTCTGATGCGTTGCAATGGATCCAGTTCCTTTGCTGGGGAAGGTAATGGAATGATTGGTTCATGGTGGTTCTCCTCGCCAGTGGTAGAGGACATTTTGCTCATAGAAATTAAGAATGTTACCTCGAGATGCGGAAGCTTTTATTCGGTTTGCTTCTTGAAAAATGGTGAAGTCTTAGAAGTCATGCAGCCCCAGGTCCCGCGGATTTTATAAGCTTCTCTCTCTCCTTTGTCGTTTGCAAGAATGGTAATCTCGGAGCACCTGTAAACAACTATGCCGAGCTGAGTATTACCAAAGTGAGAGCACATTTGTAGTTTCGGCAATCTGCGGTTTGGGTATTGTGGGGAATGTGAATAACAGGAGAAATTTTGTTCAAGTTTGGGCCATATTACAGAAACGCCCGTTTTCGGCTAATCGGGGACACCACTGGGTTTTAATTAATTTTATTTTGATGTCAATGATACCGAAAACCTTAATGGCAGACTGTACCGAAATAATTTACGTTATCTTACAAAAGCTTGACCGGCTTGGGTATGTTCTCAACTTTAACTGAGATGTGAAGTCGGCATGTGAGCTCCGCTTAATGTCACTAGAGCCGGGTTATGTATGTAATATTCAAACCTGGACCATCTTCCATTTATCCTACATGGTGGAATATGTCTTTCTCCCAGCATTGACCTATTGCAACAGCTGTATGCGAGGGCGGGGTAGTTACCGGGGAGGGTTCCTTTACTCGCCTTTTGTTGGTCAGATAACGGGCCAAGGAGTACCCTCACCACTGCCTTCACCCATATCTATACATCAGTGACTTCCATATTACTTGAAATTTTCCTTTTAAATCCCGCTTGGGTTATATGCTAGTTACCCCACACTCTGCTGGGATAACCGGCTCCATAAATGTATCTCAGCTGTCCACTGCGGGATCAACTAATCCTCCAATAACCACAAGTCCATGCCGTGACGAAACCCGGCTTAGTCCTAGGTGTAGCATGTTACTGTATAATAACAGAAGGGGCTGAGATGCCCGGCAAATAGACTCTTTAGCAACTCTATTCTGTACCGAATATGAGATAAAACTAGCTCCCGAAGAGTATCCAGATTATTGGAAATAGACGAGCTGAGGTTCGTTGTCCAGATTCATTTGAATTGCATTTCCGTGTGGTATTTGGCTGGTATTTGAATCTTTCCACTTCCCCACAATTGTCCTTAAGAAGCTCAGTTGGAGCCCGGGGTCAAGATTTCTTAGGCATGAGCAAAATACTACCAGAGATAACAGACGTCATCCCGATATCTCATTTAGTGGCAGCTATAGAAACAGGCGTAGGGTCCGTTTTCTGTTACTTTCTCAGCTTTTGTTCGCTATTCCATCTTCTCTTCTCATAGCTCACTTTCCGCTGAGCCAGTCAACTAAGACAAATGGGTTCGGATAACATATAATTCAAATGGCGAAGTGGCACGTGAAGGAACGCCTTGTAGCTGAGCTCGAGCGACTTATCCATACAGGAGGCGTCTTTCGCCACCGGACGCCGAGCTGGTGAATTTATATTCTATGCTGTAGTTTTGAAATATCCTTGTTTATGTCCTTATTTATGTCTACAAAATATTCAACATTGGGCTGCAATTCAACTTACCCAGAAAACCCAATAGCGTAAATATACGAAGTAAACGAGTGATTGACTATTGAATACAGTATCTAACTTCGGTATATGTATCTGTTCCAGCGAACTTAGATGGGCTGAGATATAGGGAATAGTATTTACTGTGGGATACAGAAAAAGTGGTTCAGTATTGGTGGCAGTTCGGTGACTGAGTATGTTAGGCATCTGGTGGGAATGATCCTAATTGCATCGATTAGACTAATCTCATTTTCATAATAATTTAATGGACTGGTCACAAGGTATATCAAATGGGAATATTTATTTCACCAAGGACAGCATCGTTGACGAAGTTGCCACTTGGAAAAGCAAAGTCATTCCCCGTACTGGCATAATATAGCTTTAGGTCTCTACGTCCTGATTTCTTCAGTTGCACAGCCGTTGGCCCGTTGACAGGAATGACCATTTCGGGGATCGAATAGTCAGGAGGGTGAGCAATTGCCAATCCAAGTGTTGAAACAGTAAGGTATACTGATCCATTTGGATGAAAGATAAAATCATCAAGTGGACTTGAAATATTGAAAGTTGTCATGTTGAAGAGAACTTCAATCTCGCCCCAGACATGACCACTGTCGGGATACATTGGCAATCGTCCAAAGTACATCTGAGCAGAGTTTGTGAAATACAAACATCCGTCATCGTGAAATTTAATTCCGTCGATACCTACGCCAAGCGAAGGAGTCCTCCCCAAAAGCGAATTGCTATAAACGATTGTCGATGTGCGGTTGTGGATGTCAATCATATGTATCTCTCCTTTCTCCGTGTCGCCTGTCACCAAACTGTTCATCGTTTGAAACAATCCATTAGTGTTTTGGTCTAGTATATGGTAGGTTATACAATATCACTTACAGCCCTCTTTCACTATTGAGTGTCGCCAGCCCGTCAAACCAAGCGGCTGCAGGGAAATCCATAATTTTGCGAACCATAGGGTCTTGGGAACGAAAACGGAAATCCAACTCGTAGAGATCAGCGCTGCCCTCGACACCTTCAAACGTCTTGAGCGAGAAGTTGCTGGCAAATGTATAGAACAAATCTGGCTCCGTCTCTGCAAACCCAAATACACCAGTTTTTCCTTCAAAGGTGTGCACAATCTTGTACTTATGGCAGATAGGATCGATTTCGAAGATTTGCGGGGTAGTCAGGAGCCCTCCAATGATTCTGCCATCATTTCGGAGTATTATGTTTTCTGGCCATATACCTTTACCAAAGTCATATGTGACCCTTTGTTGTATATGTTCAGTTCCTCGGGGTAAATCTGTCTCGGGTAAAGCGTGAGCGGTAAGCACAAAGGCCTGGAATAAAAGAAACATAATGCCTCGGTAGGCTATACTCATATTGCTTCTGGAGAAATTTGACTCGCTAGTTCGTAGGGGAAGAACTTTTTATAACTTATTCCTTGAGACACAATCATTTTATTATACCCTTTTTTTTTTTTTTTTTTTTTTTTTTTTTTTTTTTTTTTTGGTTGGGTGTCTATACTCTGGATTACCCATTGCCGCTGGGGTTTCATAGCCGGTAATAAACCTCGCCAAATGCGGCGTGGACGGGTTGTCGCTGTCTAGTACCGGCCCATGGGTTTCGTGGGTACTCAAATTACCGGAGAGTTGGAACAACCAAGTTATAGACGATCAGTCGTAGACAATTCAACATGTTGTCTGGCGGAGTGCAGCATGTTCTGTTTTGTTCTATCTCATAATAACAAGTTATCGGAATCTACTATACTTGAATGATGAATATTCAGCGACCTAACTGATTGCCAGATTCTCACCCATGCTACCAAAGAGGTTGGAATTGGAGATGGGCGTAAGCTCGGCCTCCTGCATTTTGCAATAATCACTTTTTCATTCCATACTGAACTACAGAGGTTCCGAATCTAACTAGCGTCGCCGAGGTGCTCTTTGAGGAAAGGGAGGACCTGGTTTAGTACGGGCTTGTCAGCTTCGGGCTTGTCGTACAGCATGTAATGTGAGATTCCCTGTAGCACGACGATGCGCTTCTTCTGGGAGCCAGCACGTCCATAGATCTCCTGGGCGTCATGGTAGGCGCCGAAACTGCCGGGTTTGTCACCGATGACGGCCATGAGGGGCTTGGACATATGTACCTCAGCGTGATTAAAGGCATCCCACGCGAGAGCGGCGCTATTGAAAGAAAAAGGACCGCTGGTGCAGCCATTAGACGCTTGGCCGCGGCTGATCTTCTAGTATTGTCGCCTCGATAACATCGACGTCTGCGGTCGATTTCTTAGCTTCATCGACTGATGAGGGGAGAAAATTGATGACAAGGCGCTGGCCACCCTGTGCTTCAATGGTTCGCTGTTTGGCCATCTTCTCCAGTGAGCTCACAGGGCCGAAGTTACCAAAGGCTTCGTGGGAGAGGTGGCCAAAGTTTACGGGCGTGATACCGACGCAACACTTGAAGCAGTAGTCAGTCATGGCCGCGTTGATGGCGTAGCCACCTCCACCGCAGATGCCGAGTACGCCAATACGCTCAGCGTCGACGTAGGGAAGTGTCTGGATGTAGTCGACAACAAAGCGGAAATCCGAGACGCGGAACTCAGGGTCCTCGATAAAGCGGGGCTCGCCACCTGGGGCGCCCTGGAAAGAAGCGTCTAAGGTGACAACCACAAATCCTGCTTCCGCAATCGCCTTTCCATATATCTTGCCCGAGGTCTGCTCTCAAATCCCCTCCGCTTCAGCACCATGCGAAGTCAATTGAACATACCATTAGGACATGGACGTTCTCATTGAAGCAGAAAATACCGTATACGTTGGGATTGATGGTCGAGAAGCCGTTAGGGACGGGCTGAGCACGTGACAACCACCATCGAAGTATCCATCAAAAGTATCAAAGACATCGTAGAAAAAAGTCCTCGCATAATGATGACGGCACGGTAAGTTCACGGAAACATGGAAAGGGAAGAAATCGGAAGAACTTCGCCTCTCAGAGACAAGTCCAGAACGGTCGCGGGGTAGAGCGCACCGGGCGCAGTCCGAAAGAGCCACCCATGTACCTGGGTCCCGGTGCGCTGCCTCAGGTTCTTCAATATCCGACGGCCTACATCGGCGGAACGAAGACACTAGAACCGAGATGAATAAAATCGATCATTGACAGGAATAGACACAACTTTAGAAAGCGTTGGGGAAGGGACTTTCACATGCAAATGGGCGGAGGGTGGGGTGGACCCACAGCGGAGAAAGATGGAGTTGACTGACATCTTGGATTCTTTTACTCGATGTAGCGGTGATACGCCGGAGTAGTCATAGCTATGACCACCGAATACTCAATAGGAGACGTGTCCGCCATTCAGGGACTCCGTGAGCAGCGATCGGGAGGGGATCTGATGCGGCGGGCTTCGAATCGATGCATGGCGCCTTGGCGGATGCGGGATTGATTGGCTCCGATAAGGGAGTCGAACTCCATGAGGTTCCAAGGAATCTCTTAGCTCGATGTTTAGTCTCCATCCAAGCTTGCCTTTCATACGCCTCTCAACGAAATGGTGGAAAATCAAGAAATATGCCCTGGGGCCGTTTCCTTGTTCATTTATCCGATCGCGTCATCTCCAGCTCTTATAGCATCACGCAGCTTCCCACTCTCAAACTTTCCATTGCGGCCGTACGCCTCGAATTCGTACGGTTCTAGATCTGTTAACACGGCTGTCCGAGCCCCGCGTCCGACTTACCTTCCCTCGTTAGGCGGTCCTCGAAAATGACCATTATCGACACCACGCTGGACCTGCCCTCGCTGTTCAAGAAGCAGGTCCAGGCAACGCCCGATGCCGTTGCTTTGGAGGACGAAAAGACCACGTACACCTATGCGCAGCTAGACAAGGAAAGTGAAGCTCTTGCCACTCGCCTGCGTCTCCGCGGAGTCGGCCGAGACAGTCTGGTTGGAGTGCTCCTACCTCGCAGCGCGCACTATGTGATTGCGTGCCTGGCAGCCCTTCGCGCGGGGGGTGCATTCTTGGTCCTGGAGCTCGCATACCCCCCCGGTCTGTTGGCTGATGTCATTGACGATGCGAAGCCGGCCGTCGTCATCACCCACGGGACTGAAGCCAGCAAAGTCACCGCCGATTGCCCGGTCATCCTCCTCGACGAATCGACCCCCGAAGAAAGCTACGATGCCGCGGAACTGCCCCCACTGCCGGCGGAAGACGATTTGGATCGGTTGGCCTTTGTGTCCTACTCCTCCGGCACAACCGGCAAGCCCAAGGGAATTGCCAACCCCCAGAGAGCCGCGGTGCTTTCATACAACCTCCGATTCGCAGTACAAGATTTGCAACCCGGAGATCGGGTGGCTTGCAATGTATTCTTCATTTGGGAGATGCTACGTCCGCTGTTCAGAGGTGCTACGGTCATTTGCGTCCCCGACGAAGTCAGCTACGATCCTGCCGCCCTGGTCGACCTGCTCGAATCCAAAAAGGTCACCGAAACTCTCATGACACCCACTCTACTCGCCACCGTTCTCTCGCGCTATCCGCACATTGCCACTCGTCTTCCAGATCTGCAAACTCTCTGGCTCAATGGCGAGGTGGTGACCACCGATCTTGCCCGCCGCGGCATCGGGACTATGCCCAATACCCGCTTCCTCAACTGCTACAGTGCCTGCGAGACCCACGAGATTGCGTGCGGTGATATCCGTGATATGCTCCATACGGAATCCCACTACTGCCCCGTCGGTCTGCCACTGATTCAGACGTATATCCTCGATGATAATGAAGAGGAAGTGGAAGCGGGTACTGCTGGTGAGTTATTTGTTGGAGGAGACATGCTGGCTCGAGGATATCTTAACCTCCCGGAAACGACTGCCAAGGCCTTCGTCCCTAACAAATTCGATACAAAGCCCGGTGCTCTCATGTACAGGACTGGTGACTTGGCTCGCAAGCTGCCGTCGGGACATCTTGAGATTACCGGCCGAGTGGGTGCCATGATCAAGATTCGTGGATATTCAGTTGTCCCAGCCAAGGTGGAGAGTGAGATTTGCGAGCACTTGGCGGTCAACCATTGTGCCGTCACCGCTCATGGCGATGGCCTGGATCGCCAGTTGTGCGCTTACGTCGTGGCCGACGAGGAGCATGCGTCTGATGCACGGCCGCTGATTGAGGTCGACGAGTCCGGACACAGCCCGTCGGCTCGTCGCATTCTCGGACCCCATCTCGCCCACTATATGATCCCCTCTCTGTGGGTTGTCATGAAGGAGTTGCCCACCCATGAGGTCTCTGGCAAGGTCGATCTCAAGAGTCTTACTCCCCCTCGTACCCCCAGCCCTAACAGCACTGAGCGAGCGGACAAGGATCCAATTGGCATTGACGATATCGCGGCCATTTGGGCAAATGTCCTGAAGATTAGCAAGTCCAATTTGAAGCCCGAGGATAATTTCTTCGACCTTGGAGGACACTCTCTGTCGCTTGCAGACCTCGCTGGCCGGCTTACTCGTCACTTCGGCTTCCGTGTCCCCATTCCACGACTGGCAGAGAACGTAACACTCTCCGGTCAATTGAACACCATGCGTGAGGTTAGAGCTGGCCACACTGCTGCAGTGCAGGCGGATCTTCCTGCCGTTTTGGTCGCCGATGCCACCCTTGATGACGAGATCAAGCCTCCTTCGAATTCTACGCTCAAATCTATCGCATCGGCTGATACCGTGCTGTTGACCGGTGTGACCGGCTTCCTGGGTGCTTTCCTGCTCAGTGATTTGCTAGAAAACACTTCGGCCAAGATCATCTGTATGGTCCGCTTCAAGGATCCCGAAGATGACGACCAGGCTGGAGGCGTGGCTCGTATTCGCCGCAACCTGCTCGACTTTGGCCTTTGGCGCGACTCAATCATGGAACGCGTCGAGGTCCTCCCAGGCAATCTGTCAAGACCTCACTTCGGTATGTCGCCTGAAGCGTACGACGATCTTGCCGGTCGCGTTCAAGTCATCGTCCATGCTGCAGCCACAGTCAATCTTGTTTACCCCTACGCGGCGCTGCGCGCTGCCAACGTTGGTGGAACCCGGGAGGTTCTTCGCCTCGCATCCAAGGGTGGTGCGACCGTCCAATACGTGTCCACAAACGGTGTCTTGCCTCCTTCTGGAGAGAAAGGGTGGCCTGAGACTGCCATGCTTGACGTTGAAGATGTCCCCACAAAGCTCCTCGATGGTTATGGCCAAACAAAGTGGGTTGCCGAGCAGCTCGTCCTCAAGGCCGGCGAGCGCGGATTGCCCGTGAAGATCCACCGTTGCGGTACTATCAGTGGTCACAGTCTCACTGGTTCAGCCAATGCGTGGGATCTCCTCACTGCCCTGATCGTCGAGTCCATCAGGCTTGGTTATGCCCCAGACGTCCAAGGCTGGAGAGCAGAGATGACCCCGGTCGACTTCGTGAGCAAGAGTATCGTTCATCTCGCCACGCAAACTCAGGCAGACCAAACCATGTTCCACCTGGGAGACCCCAATCCGGTTAACATTCGATCTGTCTTTGAGAATCTGAACACTCTCGGATATCCCACCCAGCCACTCCCGTGGGACGAGTGGGTATCACTCTGGTCCGAGAAGCGCAGCTTGTCCAAGGGTGGAGATGGTTCGTTTACCGTGGACATTCTCCGCAGTGGCATGCCGACCGTGGAGTTCCTGCGCGGCATTGTCGTTCTGGATAATTCTCTGACTAGGCCTTTCCGATCGGCTGTCGAGCGTCCTAAAGTGGATGCCCTGCTGCTCGAGACATACACTCGACACTGGTTTGCGCGTGGATGGCTCCCCCGTGCACCCACTCGCCAACAAGCTCTGGCTCCCACGCCCGCCGTCCGAGGCCCACTCAGTGGAAAGGTCGCTGTCGTGACTGGCGCCTCATCGGGAATTGGCGCAGCTGTCGCGGCTGCTCTCGCCAAGGCAGGCTGTGCCGTTGCTCTGGGTGCTCGTCGCCTAGACGCTTTGGAATCTGTCAAGCGCCAGGTTGACGTTCATGGCGTCAAGTGTGTCGTCCGATCCACCGATGTCACCAACAAGACACAGACTGAAGATCTCGTCAAAGCGGCCAGCGAAGAGCTCGGTCCCGTGGATATCCTAGTTTCATGCGCTGGCGTGATGTACTTTGAGATGATGAAAAACACCAACTTCGACGAGTGGGAACGTACCGTCGACGTCAACTGCAAGGGTCTTCTGAACGCCCTTGGAACCACCGTACCTGGCATGCTTGAGCGCGGCCGGGGTCACGTCGTGGCTATTTCCTCCGACGCCGGACGTAAGGTCTTCCCCGGTCTGGGCGTCTACTCAGCCAGTAAGTTCTTCGTCGAGGCAGCACTCCAGGCATTGCGTCTTGAGACGGCTGGTTCCGGCTTGCGCGTGACTGCCATTCAGCCTGGTAATACGGCGACTCCGTTGTTGAATATGTCGACGGATACCGAAGCGGTCAAGAAATTCGGAGAGCCGTCCGGTGCAAAGATCCTCGAGCCGTCCGATGTGGCAAACTCGATTGTTCATGCACTTTGCCAGCCGGAGTATGTCTCTGTGAATGAGATTCTTGTCGAACCTCGTGATGAACCTATTTAATACCCGGTGTGGGGTCTTCTACTTGCCAGTGGACCTACCGGGATAGAATTATTGAATGTTTTGTTATTTTTTTTTTCAAAATTATATACCTTCGTATTCTGGACGGATGGTTTCCAGAACGAACAAACGACCTCATATTTCGTTCACCGTGTGCGATTGAGTCTTGCGATCGGGATCAGACGGCCCTGCCTTTCCAGCTTGATCCAATGCATCAGACGTAATATCCTTTCCGCCTACCTCCTGGCTATCCAATTCTTCCTGGAAAGCCTCACGCTTCGGCAGCAGGTATCGGACGTCAACATAACGTAGAGCACATGTCATGATAATGACAAGAACCAGTAACGCCAGTGCGGATTGCCATCCGTATTTGTAGTATGGTGCTTGAGAAGCTGGCCACACCAGAACCTGCGACCATGCCGAGATAGCATAGTATCCAGCGACCGATACACCAACCACGAGCGAACGGGCTTCGGGGTCTTGTGGAATCAGATCGGAAAGCCACGCGAAAATAAGAGGCGCCGTGCCGAGACAGACGAATGAAATGAAGTAAGACGCGTAGGCGGCTGAAAGCGCCACCGAATCAGGGTGTGAAGTCCAAATGCTCATGATAATGCAAGGAATGATTCCAATAACCGCCTGGAGCACGATGAGGGTCCAGCGAGTCCGCAGAAAATCGGACAAGAGAGCCCAGATCCACACAAAAACGACGTTTATAGCTGATCCGCCGATTGGAATGGCATTCACTTCGGACGTATTCCATCGCTGGGAGCCATCGGGGTTCTTGAGAGATTTCAGGAAAAGTGCAAAGTAGACGTAGCCGTAGGTGCCGAGAACCGTGGCAGCATACAACACTGCGATGAAATAGACGACCCAGCCGGAGAAAGTTCTCTTCGCACCGGCCCAAGTCACTTTCTTGGGCTCAGCACGGCCGTTGCGAGCGAGCCGCTCCATCGAGATTTCGCCATGGTTTTTCTTGAACCAGAATGCGCGAGGGTTCGGCTTGTTTGGAATATCAGGGATCATGAAGAAGCCGGCAAACCCCCAGACGACCGTAATGATTGCGTTGATGACGAAAAGCCATCGCCATCCTGCCAAACCGCCGTTGCCATCCAAGGTGCTCGAAATGGAGGCCTGCATGAAGCCGGCGAATAGCGTGCCCATTCCTTGGCATGAATGATAGAAGCCCATGCGCTTGGCTAGTTCTGTTGGCGTATACCAGTACACTACAAGAGATTAGCGGTGGTCTCACGACCGGATGCGTTCCACTCACTAAGCAAAGTCATGAAACCCGGCCATGCAGAGCTCTCGCAAAGGCCGAGAAACACGCGCAGAACATAGACTTGCTTTGCACTGGTCGTCATAGCCATAAGCCCAGTCATAAGGCCCCAGATCAGTTCCAGGCCGGGGAGCCAATAACTCGGGCGGACGTAGGTCATGATAATTTGCGAAGGGATCAGCATGATGCAGTAGGCGACATTGAAGTAGGTTGTAAATCTAGATAACGACTAGGAATCAGAATTGTATTACAGGGCACGGAAGTAAGTTAGGAGTCCCACAAGTTCAGCTCGTCGCCGTAAAGATGGAGATCCTCCTGCATGCCCGACACGTAGGCATTGTTGATATTTTGCTGATCGAGATACTTGATGATTTGGGACAAGCAACCGAACGTCAGGAAGAAAGTATCAAGACGTCGCACGAGCGCTTTCTCCTCGGGGGACCTCTCAAAGGCGGGCGCCAACTCCCTTTGACGGCGAAATAAGTTAAAAGACCCCATGGCGCGAGAATAGGACGAGCAACGGAAGAGAGAGACTACGAAGGGAAGGCAGTCCTGATAAAGCCTCTTATCTCAGCGATAGCAACACGCGGGGAGGCCCCGAGACCAGTCGCATGCAGATCGAGGGGTACAAAGCTGCCGGATAACCTTGCTCGATTGGTTGCATTCCCCGGGAGGGCTGAAGCAATCTCGGAACGACTCCGGGATCTGCAAATGTGACATTGGGTTGGGGGAACCCCGCTTAGCAGAGACGCTTAAATGGCACATGGTGAAGGTCGAAGCGAGGTGAAAACATGAGGTGTCTCGGTGGTTTCGTATCTAGGGGACCGTTCCCCGCCCGGGCAACTTCCCGAGACCTTCAACCACGGCATCCACATATATAGGCACCTGACCGGCTGCCTGGCCTCGAATGGTGCTCTTTCGCTTATCAGCATGTCGCTCCCTGACGTTGGCTCCAGCAGGACCCTGCCGAACCCAACCCCCGGTCTCAGTTATTGGCAACGAACAACTCGGGGATTTCCCTATCTATTCGAGCATCACCACTCCCCCGTTCCCGATGCATCCAAATATGTCATTATCGGGTCGGGGATTGCCGGTGGTCTTACCGCATTCTCGCTACTGGATGCGGGCGTGAAGCCTGAAGATCTTATCATCCTTGAAGCGCGTGAGGCAGCGAGCGGGGCGAGTTTTCGGAACGCGGGCCATGTCCGACCTGACGCCTTTCGAGGGTTCAGTGCATATTCCAAGGTTCACGGTCCAGAACAGGCTCTCAAGATCATTGCGAATGAGCGCCTTGTGCTGCAAAAGGTCGACGAGTTTGTGAAGAAACACAACGTGCAGTGTGACTTCAATTTAACAACGACCTTTGATGTCTGCATGACCGAGGAGTTCGCAAAGTATGAAGCGGAGAGTCTCGAAGCGTATAAACTCGCAGGAGGCGACGTCTCCCACATCAACTTTTATGAAGGAAGACAAGCCCGAGACAGGACAAAGGTTCAAGGGGCAGTCGCTGCGTACGAATGGCCTGCTGGCTCCAGCCATCCTGCTAAACTGGCACATTTTCTTCTACAATCGGTGATCGAAAAGGGAGCAAAGCTGTTTACAAACTGCCAAGCCAAAGAGATTAAACGGAACGGCGACATGTGGGATATATACACGTCGAAAGGCATTGTCACGGCAGAGAAAATCGTCCACTGCACGAACGCCCACGTTGCCCAGCTTCTTCCACACTTGGAGCCCTATTTCCGACCTAACCGTGCCCAGGCGCACACTTTGGTCCCGACACCATCATTCGCAGCCGATAATGCCCTGCAGAATACCTTCTCTTTGCGTTACAGCCTCCACCACTTTTACTCGTTGATCCAGCGAGATGGGGATGGGACCATGGTTCTGGGAGTGTCTCGATCAAACCCGACTTTGAGCGGCGAGACATTGGCCGGCCGTTTCAGCACCGATGATTCGCGATACAACGAGGAAATAGCGGAAGATGCGTTGGGCAGCTTTGATCGGCTGTTCCCTGACTTCCTTTCCAAGCAAGTCCGACATGGAGAGGGTCTGCAAGACGTTTGGACTGGCATTATCGCTATGACTACCGACTCTGTGCCCTTTGTTGGAGATCTCGGTGACGGTCAATATATCTGCGCTGGTTTCAACGGTCATGGCATGGCACGCTTATTTACTTGCGCGCCCGGCGTTGCTAAGCTTGTCCTTGGAGGTGACTGGAGTGAGACTGGTCTGCCCGAGTGCTTTGAGTTCAATCAGGAGAGACTCGAGCGGTTATCTCAGGAGCACCTTCCTTCCATATGGTAATGCATGGAATGAGGCATTGATCGGCGAGTTGTGTATTGTCAATGTATTCATTATAGAAGCTAGACAGATCGGAATGGTCGCTAATCGTCCTTCGACAATAAAAATTTCTCGTTCGCTCTAGTAGCAAAAGTTAACCACCACTATGAATATGGAATATCGATGCGGATAAGTACCAAATTTCCGGAGTGGGGTTTGCCCCCCGCATTATCCACGAACTTATCAGCACCGACCACTGCAAATTTTCACCGCGTCCTCGACATCACCAACAGCCAACATGTCGACGTCGAGCCAGTCCAGAGCTGCCAATGAGTTCCGCAGTGATACGTTCACGACCCCGACGCCGTCCATGTTGGAGGCGATGGCGAATGCCACCTTCGGCGACGACGTGTATCAGGAAGACAAGATGACTACTGACTTCGAAAATGAGGTCGCCCGGCTGACTGGAATGGAGGACGCTATTTTCATGCTATCGGGAACTATGGGAAATCAAATCGGCGTTCGTGTTCATCTGTTCCAACCACCGCACTCGGTGCTCTGCGACTATCGAGCCCATGTCTACGCCGAAGAGGGATCGGGTTTGGCTGTTTTGTCTCAAGCTATGGTGACCCCGGTCCATCCTGCGAATGGGCTCTACTTGACTTTGGAAGATGTGGAGAAGTGGGTCATTCTTGGGGACGATATACACACGGCGCCGACAAAGGTCATCTCTCTCGAATTGACTATCGGTGGTGTTCTCACGCCAATCGAAGAGATCAAGAAGATTTCGGAATTTGCGCATACACATGATATCAAGGTCCACTGCGATGGTGCTCGACTGTGGAACGCTTCTGCGGCTACCGGCATCCCATTAGCAGATTACTGTCAATATTTCGACAGCGTCTCTATGTGCGTCTCCAAGGGCCTCGGCGCGCCCGTTGGCGGAGTCCTCGCTAGTACCAAGGCAAACATCAAGCAGGCTAGATGGCTTCGCAAACAACAAGGTGGTGGCATTCGCCAGGCTGGTGTCTTGACATCCGCCGCTATGGTTGCGCTAAAGGAAGTGTGGCCAACCATGAAGGAAACACACGCAAAAACCAAGAAACTCGAGGAAGATTTGAAAGCCATAGGCGTTGTGCCACAAATCCCAGTCGACACGAATTTCTTCTTCATCGACGCTGAAAAGTCGAATATTGACATGGGAATTCTGCTTGAACAGTGCCAGAAGTTCAACGTCAAGCTGCAGGATGAGAGGATTGCCATGCATCATCAAGTCAGCGACGAGGCGATTGAGAACCTCAAGGCTGCCATTGCCGAATCGGTGGCTTTGACCAAGGAATTGCCGCCCGGATACGTTCCCAAGATCAAGCCAGCTGGGTATGGAAGTACTTCGAAGATGAACGAGTATAATTAGACGATCTATCCTGTATTTCGAATTAGATAGTTATCTGTATAAAACTGCACTTTACCGAGGTCTACGAGTAGTCGCTGCAGCATAATGAAAACATACCATTTACGTGCATTCCCCCACCTGGGATTTATCACGTAAGACGGAGAAAAGGAATGCAAACTGGGTTGACGTCGTTGCCGAGAATAGGTTCTTCGGTTAGATGGCATGGCCAATAAAATGGTCAACCCCGAGCGAAGGAGATGGATATACTTCGGCCGAATATTGGGGCTTGGCTACGGCTTGGCATTTGGAGGCCTTCGGTTAGCCTTCCGGTGGCCGCGTATTTGCCACTCGGCATCTCTCGGGCTCTGCCCACTCCCGAAGTTTGGTAAAGTTAAAATGTGTACCATGGGAAAAGTGGTTCTTACAAAGATCTTTTTGGAGAGGAGAAGAAAACGTTTTCCAGAACATTCAAACAATTTTATGTTCGTGTCTATTCAGTTTGTCTATATCATGATATCGATGTCTATAACAAAAACAAACAAGTCACAAGAGTCCGAGGCATAGCCAGTATGCAAGCACGGAATGAGAAAATCTTTCAGTCACCAACGCTTTTTCATTTGTAGAGATGAAATAATGAATCCAAACACCAACTTCTGACAGAAAACGAGCAAAGCAGGAATATAAGAGAATGAAATTGCTTAGCCCAGAGTGACGACGTAGGTAGCGCCAGTCGAGCAGGAGTTGGTGTTGACATCATCGGGGTGCTGGTAGGAGGCGGCGCAGTTGGAATCGCCGGGAGCACAGGTGGCAGTGTTGCAGCTGGAGTCACTGGGGGTGACGGAGAAGCCGCTCTGGACGAAGTCAGAGTTGCTGTCCAGGTTGATGGAAGACAGGTCCCAGTAGAGCTTGTCGGAGTCGACGGTGTACTCGAACTGGAGGACGTTCGAGTCGTCGCTCTGGGTGGTGGCCAGCTTGATGGAAATACCACCGCCGTTGGAGTTGGTCTGCCACGGCTCGCTGTAGGTGCCACCGCCGTTGTTGAGGGTCTTCATGCTGCCGGGGTCGGCAGCGGTGGTCCAGAGGTAGACATCAGAGCCCATGTTGTTGACGAACTGGACACTGCCGGAGCCGGACTGGCGGGCACTGTGAGGCAGAGCAGCGGCGGTAGCAGCGAGGACGCTGGTGATGAAGACGTTGGAGAAGATCATCTTGAAATAGGTCGGTTTGACTTGGTCACGAAAGGACTGTATAAGTTTGAAAAAGAAGGGTCTTGTGTGTAAAGACAGACAAAAGACTCGTCAAGAGAGTGTGAGGATCTGAAAGAGAGTGATCAGATCGTAGAAAGAGAAAGTCACAAAAGATAGTCGTCGTCGAAAGACTGTAAAGATTGATGAGAAGAAGAACATCGCAGGGTGTCGAGATGGACTTATTTATATTATTTCCGGTGGCCTTGGAATCGTGGCAACGCTTGGAAACCAAACCAAACCACGACAGTCAACGCCATGGAACTGGATCGACAATTCCACCGAGACGTTCGATGGCTTCCTGGGGTTCGCCAATAAGCTCGGATGGGGTGGACCCGGTACTCATCCGAGGGTCTCGAACATCTTCGCCATCGCCGGATTTGGAAGGCATCCAAACCAACACTAACTTTTGGAATTTTCCATCCTTCCATATCGTACGAGTGGAACGGTATCTCGTTCGCCCGAGACCGGGAGGAACAGGACAACCTTTGAGAAATTGACATCAGCGGCTTTTCCCCTTGTTCGTATCTCATGGTTCGACGCGTGGGATTCCCAGAAATGGTCTTCAAAGTTCAAGTCCCTGAAAGGCTTGCAGGAACATAGGAACAGAACCAGACCAGTTTGACGAAGGGTTCCGAAAGGTAAAGAAAGAAGTCGAAACACGGTAGCGCGCGGAAAAGGCATCCTGCACCTTTCGATGGCAAGACGGTGCCTACCTCACTTCGCTCAGATTTCGGTCGCCACGCACTTGTCTCGTGGCATGGCCCGGAGTTTTACATCGTGGCATATGGAATTGTATAGAATAGTCAATCGAAATGCATGTCATACTGCTGCAGTGGGGCTACCCCGTAGATCTACATACCGGGGGATGATCTGCGCCGTGCAGATCGGAAATGAGAAGATGAGAAGATGAGGAGATGAGAAGATGAGGAGCCATCGTTTACCTGCATTCGAGATGTTCGAAAATGACTCAAACTGACTTTGACGTTCCCCTCATCGCGGACAAGAGACCAACGCGGTACCAACGCGGTAGTACTTCTCCAAAACTAAGTTCAAGATCCGAGTTCTTTCGCTGCACGTCAAAGGCAACCTAAGTTTGGACAACGTGCACCCCACTTTCCAGCCAAGAGCGCCATTTGGTCTAGACTCTGACCGTAGTTACCCAGATGTACGTCAACCCTGCCAAGAAGATGCCACGAGAACGTTGGTTCTGCTTCTAGAACGTGGCCGCGCAAACCGCAACTACAACGATCCATCCGGCCGATGATAGAACCGTTGTCTCTCGATGGATGGGTTTCGCAATAGCCACAAAATAATTGCTTGGTCATTTCATTGGCTCTGTTCCCTTTTTTCCCCAGCCAATGGATGCAGTGACATCATATCAATCCGCCTACACTCGTCCATCGTATGATTCTCAGGGGCCCTTGGGAGCCCATGACATCCGAAATCATGCTCGGGCGATTTTTGCTACTTCCCCCCCCCCCCCCAAAAAAAATAAAAATTGAAGAGATTTCTGTGAGCAAGTTGACGGATGTACCAAGGAAATCTCAGACAGACTCAGCCCCGGCGGTGCGGAGAATATGTCCCCATGCATCGCCACCCGCACCAGCCTCATGCCTCCGCGCTCCAGCCTACACACTCAGCTGGTCCGACAACGGAGCACTCGTGACTCCATCAAAATCGAAACAATATCATGAGATGAGAAGGAGAAGATCGATCCCATTCACGTCTCCTCATGCTCCTCCACCGTTACCTCCGACCGGGCCAAAAGCCAATAAGAAAGCAGCTATAAGCATCAAGCACTCAAGCCCCACCAACCCACCCTCCGATCTCGGCCTGCGAACTACAACCCGCAACGACGGTCAAATATCTATAAATCAACAGAAAGCACAAATCCTACAAAACAGAATACAAAAACAATTCTCCTTGAATCATACTTATACTCATATCCATTTTCATTCTCGATCCTTCAGAGGATCTATCCAATATGCCCAGCAAATCCGAAACAGCAACCTACACCCACGGCCACCATGCCTCTGTGGTACGCTCCCACAGCTGGCGCACGGCATCCAACTCCATAGGCTTTCTCCTGCCGTACCTAAAGCCGCACATGAAAATCCTAGATATCGGCTGCGGCCCGGGAACAATCACCGTCGACGTGGCGTCCCTCGTGCCCCAGGGCCATATCACGGGCCTGGAACGAGTCGGCGGCATCCTAACGCAAGCACGAGCCCTTGCGCAAGAAAAGGGCGTGACGAATATTGATTTCGTCGAGGGCGATGCCAACGACCTGTCTTATGAAGACGGAACCTTCGACGTCGTCTTCTGTCACCAGGTTCTGCAGCATGTTGGGGATCCGGTTGGCATGCTCGAGGAGATGAAGCGTGTTACCAAGAGCGGGGGCATTGTCGCTGCGCGGGAAGCGGATTACGGTGTCTTTGCTTGGTACCCTGAACTACCGAAGTTGAAGACGTGGCAGGATCTGTATGATCGTGTTGCGAGGAAGAATGGGGGTGAGCCTAATGCGGGAAGAACGTTGCATGCTTGGGCGAAGAAGGCGGGGTTGAAGGATCCCAAGTGTTCTTGTACCGTGTGGTGTTATGCCGATAAGGGGGATACGAAGTGGTGGAGTGAGAGTTGGGTTGATAGGGCGCTCTATTCTTCGTTTGCTACGACTGCGTTGGGGAATGGGATTGCGACCCAGGAGGAGTTGCAGAGCGTTTCGGATACTTGGAGGGAGTGGGGGGAGGATGAGGATGCTTGGATTTCTCTTCCTAGTGCCGAGGTCGTGTGTTATAAAGACTAGTTTTTGATCCAGTTTTGCAGGTTGTGAATGGATGATATAGTTTGTGATTTCATTATAGTAGATGATGCAATTCTAGATGGCGATGGGTAGCGGAGATGCAAATCATGTCGCGTCGCTTCAATATACAAGACGGGGAATCCCAAGTAAATCACTCCGTGTCGGGCGGCTCCGTGTCCACCTGACCCCGAAAACGCCAGGGATTATTCACATTTGAAAAGATAAAAACCAAAATGTCGAAATGGAAGGAGGCCGTGTAAAATGGAATAGGACGTTCGGCGGTGCTCCAATCAGAAGGGCCCGAGGTCGGGGTGGCCAATAGGAGAGCAGACCCGTGACGTGGGTCCAGATGACCAATCTTTCGAACGATAATTGTCGCGCGAACCATCCTCTCCAGTCGAATGGTTCTGATGACGGAATTTGGAGATGGTTTCTCAGCGGGTTGCCACGTTGCCCGGCATTGCATCGCTCAAGATTCGGGAACGTATTCGTACCGACTCCAATTCTCGGCAACCCACCACTGAGCAACGTGCGCCGCCTCTTTAATCCATTCAACGGCTTCTTCGCTATGCTCCTTTGCCACCTGTTCAAGTAACGGTGGCAACGTGAAGGATTGAAGGGTTTTCTCCTCGTGCGGGTCGATATCGACGTCCGAAAAGCGCCACTCCACGTCGGGGACCATTGGAATGACGATGCGATAGGGCTTAGCTGCAGATCTCAGGGCCAGCCATGTGGCTCCGGTGTTCATGACGGTGAACTGCCAGTCCTGCTTGCCGTCTTTCTCGGGAACAAGCTCACGGATCATCGATTGTCCTTCGTAAAGAGGGAGGAGATCTTTGATCGCGTGGGTTGCCTTCTCGTCCAGCGATGCAGACTCGACCAAGAGGTCCAGAATGGTTGGTAGAATCTGGAGCGAAGTGACGCGACCGTCGATGTTGATTGGTGGTAGCTGGGGGTGAGAGAAGACCATGGGTACGTGGAAATTGGCGACGTGAGGATTGTCATATGGCGTGACGCCGCCGTCCTCGAGGAGGGAGATGCCATGATCACCTACCATGACGACCAAAGTCTCGTTGGCGACTCCGGTCTCCTCGAGCACTTCCATCAACTCTCCAAGCCATCGGTCATTAACGCCGATGGTGTTGAGGTATCGGTTGGCGTTCTTGTTCTGACCGAAGATACCGGTGTGAATCAACTCTTCGTAATCTTGGCCCTTGGGCATATCCCACGGGTGGTGCGTTTGCCCGGTCATGTGAGTAATAAACAGTCGCTCATGATGCTTCTCGGCATGCTTCAGAGCCTTGGAGAAGTAAGGTCGCAGCGCGTGCTCGGGATAGCCCCAGAAGTTGAACTTTTCGGGTGCCTCGCCATCCTTCTTTTCCCAGTCCTTCGTGATCGTCTTGTCGGTTACCTTATCCTGGAAGCCAATCGCCGGGATGAGAAGATCCTGGTTGTCGTAATTGTCGTCGATGCTCTGCATGAAAGTCGAGTGCCAGGGCCAGGTAGTGAAATCGTCCGACTTCTTCGCAGCTTCGGTGTCGTTGGACAGCGAGTTCAATGCACTCAGAAGCTGTGGCATACAAGGCTCGTACATATGGTGTAGATACTCGCGATTGAAATCGACGACTAAAGGTGCGATACCACACGTGCTTGCCAAAATACTTTTCAGGGTGAAGGTGTCGCCCGTGTATGCATTTGTCATATGGAGGCCACCATACGGCTCAACGTCATAGTGATCAAAGCCAGACGGAGTGCCGGTGAATCTCTCAGCGTTGCGGGTCAGGTTGGCAAGTCTCCCCTCGACATCCCCAGGGACGTGACCGGAGAAGGATTCGCGAATGAGGTCACCGAGATGGGACTCTTTGCGCAACGGGAAGACGTCGTCTCGGGTACTTTCGAGTTTTAGCAGGAAGACATGCTTAATGTTAATATCGCCTTCGGCCAAGGCGTCTCGCAACGGTGCCAGGACGTCTTGATCAAGGTTGCTGATTTTAAGAGGGTCTTTGTTCGGATCGTAGTGCAGCGGCGCGCTGCCGTTTGATACTGAATACCAGTCTCGGAAGCCGGCCAACTTCTTCTTGGGTAGCCAGTCCAACTTTGATGGCGCGCCCAGAGCTGTGTGGTTATAAAGCCAACTGTAGTCACCATCCAAGGGTGGGAGATCGACGGAAGATGTTTGTTGATGAACCGGGGGTTTTTCAAAGGGAGTGATGATCACTGTTTGTGAGAGGAACGGGTATGCGGCATTCGACGGGCGAATGCATCGCAGCAAAATGACAAACGCTGCCAGCGAGCCCACCAATAAACACAGGAACAGAGAAGGTCGGCCCTCGTGAGATGCCTGGGGTACTTGATGCCGCTCCAGCATGGACTCATGCTCGTTGCTTTCCTCATCCCAATCCTGGCGAGGAACCTGTTCATAGCTCTTGGGTGTGGTCTCTGCCCGTCTCTTCCAGCAACGGAGGGGCGACACGGTCGATTTTAGAATGCGCACGGGGATTCGTACTGCGTTGTACAGGTAAGGGGTCGACAGCCAAGCAACGGCGCTGAAAATGATTTCCACAATTATCATGCCCGTCAAGCCGGTCAACAGGGTTTTAACAGCGGCTGGATCGCGGTGAAAGTAATGCGCTTGTCGCCAATGGATTTCGGCACCGGTTTGGAAGTAGAAGGATATATTGGCCGCGGCCAGGCCGGAGATGGCTAAACTACTACAAATGATCGTCAGCAGAGGTCGTCGAACGTCCGAAAGGTCCGCTTACCCCGGGATAGCCACCAAGGCGGCTAGGACACGACCCCATCTCCGGCTGAAATGTTGAGTGAGGAACAGAGCGATGAGAATGCAAACGACATCCTGCAGAAAGAAAGTCGGGCCCCAGAGAAGGAACTGGCCGAGGGATAACGAGTTCAGATGGGAGTAAACGTGGAGTAGTTTTGCGTTGATCACGCCGATAAACAGCAGACCGAAGAAATACTTGCGCGAGGCCGGCCAATACACGTCAAACCACGAGGTCGGAGAGAGAAGAATGCGGAGCAGGTCCTGGCAGCTCCGCGCGTCGAGCTTCATGGTGGGGAAACGACTCCGGGAGTCTAAACACGCGACAGACCAAAGCACCCCATTCCTCGAGAGCGGATGGGTAGGATCCAAAGAGGAAGCAAAGAGAAAGTGGTCGCATGGGAAGGAAAAATAAAACGAATATGCGGCTGCCTTCGGATGTCACAGTCTAAATTGGAAGCCCCGACACACTACACAATGCCCGATCCCCGATTTCCCCTTTGATATAATGTCGCGTGTTTCTTCTCCAATCAGAAGCTCGAACTTTAAAAAGCTTGGCGAGTCCCTGAGTTTGATGCGTTTTTATTGGCCCATCGGTCTCCACTTGGGGCGTGCGAGTGTTGGACCGTCGAATTGGAAACGTCCAGAATTTGGCCCCCGAAACTGTGGATAATTTGCTAATTTGGTTTTTTCGTATTACCGACCCCTGCAGGAACAGGGGAACGGGCTATGCTCCTGTACTGTAGTTCCAATAATCCCGTATTACATTAATGCAGTCTACCTCGGTCCAGCCTTCCAGCCCCCTCGGCTACATCTCCCATTTTCATCGCAATTTTATGCGATACAAGGCTTTCTCCAAGTGTGGGATTGGCATGGTTCGGAACTGGTTCGCCGGTCGCGTATTATGTAGGGTGTCGCGAGTACCCGTATCGAAATTACAAAATTTCCAGGGTCCATCCAGCTAAGACATGGGGCCAGAATCGTCTTCGAATCCGAGCGTGCCATGTTGCCTCGTCGGGCATTTGGTCTCTCCGATCGCCCCGCCAAGATCACGTCAACGTCGGTCCAATAGATCTCAATCTTTTTCCCTTTCAGCCCCTCGGACCCTGCATACTCAGCCTTAGCACCGCCCCCACCATATCACGTTCTACCTGTCGATCCTCGCCCCGGAGGCCTCGGACCTGTGTGCGCTGAACGGGATTATGCCTCACGATGTCATCCTGCAGGTAAGGCTGATTTCCACGGATCACGCAGCTTGACTGCCCCAAGGAATTCGAGTTGACCTGGTGGAGCAGCTCCATTCCATGTCTAACGAGACGTAAAAGGGGTCGAGGCGATATTACAAGAGCGCTATTTTCATGCGCAGCGGATATATAGTCAGTTCGATAGATTCTAAAAGACGTGCCCGGGTGCCCCCCTGTGGAGTCGGACTGATGATTGCAGTGGGGGCGGTTTGAGGCTGCCTTCACACCCCTAATCCCACTTGACCGACACGTTCGGATTTGTGGTGCGGATGACATCAACTCGAGGCTTACCACTGCTACGATCTCTACGAGCGAAACCCGGTCGACTAGTGTTGTGCGATGCGTTTTATTCGTTCAGGTCATAAGCTTTTCTAAGCAAAGTTTGGGCGCACCCGGATCTTCAGATCGTGGGTCCCAGGCAACAACGTATCCGACTCCACTCCTTTAAAAGTCCGAGTCCAGACTCTGGTACTGGCTCGTAAACTGCTTCCGCACGTACTCCATGTATGCCTTCCATTTATGCAGATCGTTGGATGCCTCGGCATTCGGGAATGCCTTGCTGAGTTCCTTGGTGATCTTCAGAATCCCGAGCGAGGCTTCCTGTGCCTTCTCCAGTTCCTGCTTGACGGCGTTGTCCTTCGGCTTGAACGAGAGAACGCTGGTGTAGCGCTCCGACAATAGATCCAGGCGACGCTCCGTCTCTTCGGGGGCGATCGTGATGAGTTTGGATGTCATCAGGTTGCTGATCGCACGGATATCCTGCTCGTCTTCAACGCCGGCCAGAACGCGGTCGTACAGTTCGGCGACGTGCGTGCGGGAGAAGGATGTGTCGAGAGACGCGTAGAGAGTTTCGTAGGCACTCTGGGACCAGAAAGTTAGCAACGGTAAATTGATTTTGACATGGAGGCTTCTTAATACCTTGCGCAGGTCGAGTCCGTCATCCACCTTGTGTTTGAACGGACCCATTTGTACCTCCCGAATCAACTCCGGCTTGATCTGAGTGTCACCAAAGACGGCCGGGAGTAGTTCATCCAGATGAGGGAGAAGCAGGTTCATCTTGTTGTGGATGGCAGAATTTAGGGTGGTCAATGCAAGTCGGTGGTTGCCCAGGTCGCTGTCGGCAAGCATGTTGGTCAGAAGAGGCACTATCAAGGGACGAAGGACGTCGTTGTAGGCATCGCTGGAATCGGCCAGCGTGTACCTGAAAGCCGAAATAACCACGCCGCGAATGACGGGGTCTTGATTGGAGAGATACTGCTGGAAATGAGGAATGTAGGCCACCGGGTCAATCAGCGCAAGGCGGCCAACGCACTCCGCGCCAACGGCCCGATTATCCTCTTCCTCCGAAACGACAAGGAGTGACTGCCACAGTTTGAGGGCAGAGGGCGCAAGGTCAGGACGCACCACTTCGGGATGCTGGAGTAACTCCCGCACCGAGTGGAGGAGTAGATAACTCTGAGGGTTGGATTTTGTCAGGCCGTTTAACAGGATAGGCAAGTATGCCTTGACACTTCCAGCCGCTGCATTTCCGAGGGCAGTGGCAGCCGCCAAGCGGACATGGTCGGAGGGGGAGTTGAAGTGGGCAATGAACAAGTCAGGGGTGAGAGAACACTCAGCGCCCATCCGCAATCCGATCTCACCAAGAATTGCAAGGGCAAGACACTTGCGACTGTCGTCCTTAGCAGATTGCAACTCGTTAGAGAAATCGTTCATGGTGACTCCGAGGTTTGGTCCGCCATGCACCAGAAGGGTTCCAATGGCCCGACCCACGACGGAGGAGTCGCCGGTAATGCCAACATTTTGCAGAAGGTTTTGCATCAGCTGGGCACCTGCACCCTCCTCGCCAATGACCTTCACAAGAAGTAGCAGAGCCTTCAGAACAGTTCCAACCAGAGGCTGCTTGACGATGGCGCAGATCGACGAGATCAGGGTATCGTTGACTAGAGTCTTGGAGTTTCCGGGGACAAGCTTAGCAACAATGATCAAGGTAGGAGTAAGCAGGTGGAAGTCGGGTGCCGCCAGCAGAGGCAAAAGTGAACTCTCCAGCGTGGTCATAGTGCTGGCATTGAGGTGTGAGCGGGTGTTAGAGTTCATGGCAATGCTGCGGAGGGCCTCCAAGCAGGAGCCTCGCAAAGCACGGTCGGCCTTACGGAGGTTAGAGCCAAGCTCCAGAGTCACATCGTTGACCCAGTCGTCCGTCACGTCCTCTTTGCGGTCGGCTAGAACGACAACATCATCGATGGCACGGACAGCTGACAGACGGGTCGTCTCATTTTTGGCACGATCGGAAAGAATTGTAAGGCCTTGTGACCTACGGTCGATCGAAAGGTACTCCGTTCCCCGTTCACCCGCCGTGCGTGCGAGGATGACACCGAAGACGTGGATGGCTCGCTGGCGAACTTCCAGGTCAGCGCTGGTGTCGGCGATGCGGGCGAGGACCACATCGTAGAGCTTCTCCAGCTGCATAGCCATATCGGACGCATTGGACGAGGCCCGAGGTGGAGTGAGAGCCTTGACTATTTGTTCAACGGCACCGAGTGCCTCACTGCTAACCTTGTAGTTACGCTCATTGACCGCACCGACGACACCGGGGACGAGCGCAATCAGGAAGGGGAGAAGAGCATCGGACAGGTGTGTCTCAGCGATGGCAGAGATCAAGCCCAGAGTTTCAATCTGTAGAGTGCCCGCACTGACAGCTGCGCCCGAGTGGGCGGCTGAACTACCCGAGAGGGAGGATGTTTTGAGGGCATCTGCGATGAGGTCTTCGATCTGCTGAAGGTGGTCGGCCAGTCCTCCGTAGCGAACCAAAGAAAGGCTTTTCAACAGAATAATGGCAGCTTGTCGCAGAGGCATGGAGGCTTGCTTCCAAGTCTTCACCAGACTCTGCACGATCAAAGGCACGGAACGGGCCAAGTCGGCTTGTGGTCCGGACTTTGGGGAGGAGGGAATAAGGGGGGAATCGATAGCAGAGGATGTTCCGACACTGGGCTCAAAGTCGACCATGCTGGCATCACTGTCCTGTCGTCTCCTCTTGCGGGAGTTTTTGGATCCACCAACCGCCTCCAAGAAGCCGTTTGAGGTGACGATGACCGAGCCTTCGCTGGTCTTGCGGACAAGGGCAGTCAGGGTCGAGACCACTTCCAGCTTGACACTTTCTTCTCGTTCGCGGCCGATACGGGAGATCAGGGCGGGGGCAATCTGCTGGTACAACGCGGCATCGTCCAGGGCGCGGCTGCGGCCGTAAGTAGAGACGAGGGAGTAGAGCAGCTTGGCTGAGCAACGGCGAACCTTCCAGCTCATGTCATCGACGTCACTGTATCCATCTTCCTCCTCAAAATCTTCGAATTCGTCGTCGTCCATGTCGGGCTCTTCAGTCGCGTCGTCTTCGCTGCCGTCGTCCTGGGTGCCACCCATCTCCTCATCATCCTCCAGCTCGGCGACATTTGGATCGTATTTCAGGAACCGAAGGGCTGCATTGGTGGTATTGGCCAGATATGGCTGCATCTGCTGGTTGCAGGAGCTGATCAAAGCCTCAAGGGTGACGAGGGCGGTCTCGCGGAGCTCGTCAGTCTGAGGGTCGTTTTCCTCATCGTGTGAGTAGACCGACATTATGCTCGTAGCAGATTGACACTCGGTAATGCTTGGTCAGAATGAGTGAAACGCGTGAACTTGACTCAATAAGAAAGCTGGAGCTGGAGCGCGGGGCAGCTCCGGCGGAACAAAGTGGGCCCGACTCCGCGCAAAAGTGTTCACTGCAAAAAGTCGAGCAGGTCGAGTGAGGGTTGTGCATTCTTTTTCGCGGCAAGTAGTGCTTGGAGGCCACCTTGCTTGCGTGCTTTGGCGCGCTTCTTGCTGCCGGCGTTTTCCTCGGCCTTGCTGGGCTGCGGTTCCGCCGTCGGATGCCGAGAAGAAGCTTTTGTAGAGCTCGTTACATCGGTAGATGTAGATGATGTAGGAATGGATGATGTAGCCGTGGTAAGAGCACGCGGCTGTGTTTTTGCAGTTGATTTTCTGCGTGGGATCACTGTGCGTTGTTGGCAGCGCGTACATTTGTACACCCTCGCGCCGGAGCCAAGCGCAGACTTTTTTCTCGGCTTCACCTCAACAATTTTAGTGGATTGAGACTGTCTAAGACTACCACAGGATCCACAGTGATGCCTCTGCTGCCGCACATTGAGCGATTTGTGGTCGCTGTGGAGGACGCGAGTATGCGCATCCAGCAGATGTGCGGCCGTAGAGGGGCTGCACGAGCCCAGCAACTGAGCAGCGTCGCTAAGGAAACGCAATTGAGGGGACTCAATAGGAGGCATCGTTTCGGGGCAGTCAAAGAAACAATAAAACAAAAAAATGAGATAATAACACGATAGTACGGTGGTACTATAGCACAAGATGGGAAAGAGCCGCAGTGAGAAGGTCGAATGCAAATCTGCCTGAGGATCCCGCTCGGTATCATCCCCTTCGCCTCCAGATTCACCACTCACCCTCAACTCCCGCCATAAATCCCCTCCTTTTCTCCTTCCTCTTCCTTTCATCTCTCATCCCTCTCTCCTGGCCATGGTTTCGTCTGCTCTGCTGTGAGCATCTTACCACCGTCCTGTCCGTTTCTGGGCATATCTCCACAGCTCTCATCCTCCATCACTCACCTACATCGACTGCTCTTACCACTTCTTACGATGTCTGAAAATTCTGGACTCCCCCGTCTCGCCATTGTGGGCTGCGTAAGTGTTTTCCCTCTCACACTGGACCAGCCTGAAATTTCTGGCCTGGTCTTGGCGTTGACCTTGAACTTTAATACTGACTTGTCTGCAGGCTCACGGTTCACTTGACCAGATCTATGCCGATGTCAAGGTGGAGTGCGAAAAGCGTGGTTGGGATACTGTTGATGCAGTCATTCTGGGCGGTGACACCCAGGTACTCTCATCTCACCTCGTCCGAAGGACCTGAATCTAACATGAAGTAGACCCTCCGCAACGCCAATGATGCTACTTGCATCTCAATGCCCGCTAAGTACAGAAAGTTAGGCGATTTTCCCTTTTACTACTCGGGCGAGCGCGTTGCTCCGTACCTCACAATCTTCGTGAGCGGGAACCATGAGTGCAGCAACTACCTGTACGAGCTCTACTATGGAGGTTGGGCCTGCCATAACATCTTCTTTATGGGTGCGGCAAACGTTCTCCGCCTTGGTCCCATTCGCATCTCTGGAATGTCTGGCATCTGGAAGGGCTACGACTACCGTAAGCCTCACTCCGAGCGCTTGCCTTACAACGACGATGAACTTCACAGCATCTACCACGTCCGCGAGATCGACATCCGCAAGCTTCTTCAGGTCCGCACCCAGGTGGATGTCGGTCTGAGCCATGACTGGGTACGTGGAATTGAGTTCTATGGCGATGCAGAGAAACTTTTCCGCAAGAAGAGAGGCTTCCGTGAGGACGCCCAACACGGCCGCTTGGGCAATGCCGCCGCTCGTGAAGTCGTGGACCGTCTGCGACCGGGCTACTGGTTTTCGGCCCATCTTCATGTGAAGTTCGCTGCAGCCATGCCACACGACAACGTGGCCCTGCGTAAGACTGAGCCGTCCGCCGACCAGCCTGCCGAATGGGCTGTGGAGGTTGCTGACCCCACGACCCCTCAAGTGCCGTCTGCTTCCCTTGCGTTTGATGGAAATGCCAGCACCAAGGTCTCTCCAGATACCACCGAATCCAGGCCAACCCCTCGTGCTACCGGTGACGAAATGTCACGTCTTGCTGCGTGGAACAATTTCCAATCTTTTGCTCACAAGACTGAGGGGGAGAGCACCCTCAGCATGCGCGAACGACTTCAGCAAACTGAGCCTCAGACTATCCGAGCCGAGACGAACCACGAATGGAAGCGTCTCGCAGCTCACGAGAATTGCCGTTCCTTCGACGCTGCGGTTGTTCACCAGGAGACTCTCGGTGCCTCCAAGAAGGCCAAGGTTCAGAACGACGAAGAGATCGATCTGAATTCTGATGACGATGACCACGATTCCACTTCTATCGCCGCTGTTCCCCTGGGGATGCTTGGTTCACCCAAGCCTGCGAAGGTTCAGAATAGCGAAGAAATCAACCTGGGCTCTGGTGATGAGAGCATGGAGTCCCCTTCACTCAATGCCCCTGTGAATGTTTCTACGACTACCGATGGCGCCGGTGATTCGAGGTCCCTTGTTGACCAGGCTATCCGCAACAAGCTTCCCGCTAGTCTGTCTCGTCCTATCATCCCGGCAACTCTGGAGGTCAAGAAGACCACCCCTCCAGATATTCAAAATAAGATCACTCGTTTCTTGGCTCTGGACAAACCGAATAACCATGATCCTTACCTGCAGCTCATTGAGATCAATCCTATCTCCGATCAGGAGAACGTCCAATGCCAGCGCCCATACCGCCTCCAATATGACAAAGAATGGCTCGCTATCACCCGTGTCTTTGCCGAGGATTTGCAACTCGGTGACCCGAATGTTCCCATGCCTGCCGACCTGGGCGAAGAGAAATACCTGGAGAAAATTCTGGTAGAGGAAGACTGGGTTGAGGAGAACCTTGTCCAGAAGGGTCTTATGAATATCCCTTTTAACTTCCAGCTCAGTGCGCCAACGTACGACCCCGCTGTCCCGATCTCTACTACGGATCAGCCAATTGAATACAACAGCATCCAAACTGCCGATTTCACGGATTTGCTCCAGATTCCAAATAAATTCGAGACCTCTGAGGAGGAGCGCCTGGCGAGACATAGCGCTGGACCTCGCCCGATGGCACCTAGTCGCTCTCATGGTGGCCGTGGAAACTGGAACCACCGTGGCCCTGGGCGTGGTCGCGGCAGTCGTGGAGGTCGCGGAGGACGTGGCGGTCGTGGCGGGCGTGATCGTGGCCGTGATCGTGGTCACTGAGCCTTTTATGAGAGATCGCGGCAGTTAATCTTTTCCAACATCCAACATGTCAGGGCACTATCATGTAACAGATGATAAGCGGCTGAATGATATCGATACCACTGTACCTTTTATTCCCGTAAGCTAAAAGCGCCACTCAAAAATATCTTCCATGACGGCCTTTCATAAGATGCAAACCAAAGTGTCTGTATAGCCCATGATTCCGTTGGACCAGAACCGTTCAGGTTCTAGCATGAAAAGAACCCGGGCCAGCGCGACTCCCTATGAGCTCTACTCCTACGGATAATGTGGGTACGGGATCTCACGAACAAAAGCCTAGGAGATTGTCCAATTTGCTGCTGGGTTTTTCAAGCGTTCAGAACATTTTTTTAAAGGGCTTTGGATCGGGCAACGAAACAGGAGTATCCGTACGCTTTGAGCTCTGAATCAAATGATCAAACGAGGCCGAGCCACCAACACGCGGCGTAAAAGGTTCAAAGTCCCAGAGATACCCTAGTGTTCTGAGCAGCGAAGAAGCGGAGTACGAAACCGTCTCTCCATCAGAGTTAGTCCCCTTCTGCTCAACCACACCCTTCGCAACCCATGGTGAAATCAGGAGTGTCGGGACGCGGCCACCTAGCCGATCAAAAGGGAAAGTATAGTTCTTGCCATTTGGGGCCTTCTCGGTGTAGGTCAGTCCATCCGGGCGCGGGGCCAGAGGCGGCGGGACGTGGTCGTGGAAACCGCCCGTTTCGTCAAAGGTCAGGACGAGGAGGGTCTGGTTCCAGTGAGGACTAGCACGGAGCGCGTCGTACACATTTTTGATGAGAGTTTCGCCGTCCGAGATTAGGCCCGTCGGGTGCATTGAGGTCGTGCCCTGGCCGCAGCAGGATGGCTCGATGAAGCTGAAATCCGGCAGCTTGCCAGCCGCCGCGTCGGAATAGAAGTTATCTAGTGGCACGGCTAGCCCTTGATTACCGCTGGTGAAGGTCCAGTCAAAGAACCATGCGTCACACATTTGTTCGGCTGGGTCGGTGTAGTAATTCTTCCAGGTGCGGTTGGTCTCGGACAGCTGTTGAAAGATGCTGCGCTGCGTGAGGCCATGCTTGTCAGCGTCGAAATCCTCGTCGTTGGTGCCGTGGCCAGCAGAGGTTCCAGAGAGCACGAATGCGCGATTTGGGGCCGTAGGCTGTAGCGATTGTTTAGTCTCGAACAAATTATGGCTATGGCTATGCATGATGACTTACGCCCGGGAGATCTGAATGCCAATGGTTGAAAGTGAGGTAGTTCTGCACCAGGCTCGTCATCACCGGTACCTGCTCTTCAGTGTAATAGTTGAGGACCTGCTTCGCGAGCTCGGTCTTGTTGACATCGTCCCCATAATAGCGCAGCTGCTCGTACACGAAGCCCTTCTGGGCAGGAGTCAACTTGCCACTAGCGATTTCGACATTGCTAGGAGTGAAGGTGCCATAGAACTCAATGTTGTTGCCAGTCACCGTGTGATCAGGGTCATCCAGAATGGAATCCATGTCCTTTGCACTGCTGCAGACCTTGCCTTGCGACGGGTCGGTTAGATTGATAGGGTTGCAGAAGGGACCGTTGTTGATGGGGTTCTCGAGGCCCTTGATCGTCTGGCCACCCAGTAAGTTGTCCAGAGAGCGGTTCTCCATCTCCAGAACGACAACATTCTTGATATGGCTCTTCAGATTCCTGATCGAGCTTGACGAGTGTGCGTTGTAAGAGCGCTTGGGCGGCGCAGCAGAGGCCGCGGCCGCGAAGGCCAGGAGTCCGAGGAGGGAACCGGCGTGCATCAGAGGCGCGGTGGGTTTGGAGTATTGATCCAGGCAATTGGTGTGCTAGAGATGAGCTCTTTCTGCAAGTAAGCCTTCCGGCCTTTATAGCTACCACGGAGCGGCATCGTCTGCAACGCCGGCCATCGCTCGGGCACGGCCGTCTGTTCCTTCGCAACCGACGTGTGATTTTCCTGGTCATGGTCGCGCTTGAGTCGCAGTGCAGGACAGGCTGAAGGTCCACTGTTGCTGCGGGGTATGTATCGAATCTCCCAGCCGATGCCCATTTAGGATGATCCGTATGTAAACGTAGCGCATCTAATTGGCCGCTCTGACACATACCCCTGAAAACAAGATAGCAAGATTTGTGGAGATTGACAGGCACCCGGGCGGTCCGCGACACAAAGCCACTAGCGCCGTGATCCCTACCTATTGAAGATGAAGAAGTGGGGGCGCGAAGCGCGCGCAACCTTCGGAGGGTGTCGATCATGTAACGATGCCTCGGTAGGTCGCGAATGGCGAGGTGTCTTCTAATGGTGAATTGGTGGAGATGACAGTAAAAGTGGAAGGCTGATGCGGATTCAGGGGTTCTTGTGCAGACTAGTCTCTGTGGTTAGGTTTGCCGGTCTAATTAGGTGTCGCTGAACTGCACTTTCTGTTATAACCGGAACATGAGAGCGGCTCTACGTGCATTAAGAAGATGTAGCCGGCCTGCTGCAAAGAAATCTAATATATCAAAACTATGGCAAGTAATTGCTTTTCCAGCAGGGGTGCAACTTTTCTTTTGCATATCGGACAACGACATATACCAGTGGCTGTCGCGTTTTAAAGGAAGTAAAAACGTAACGTGTACCTTGCATTAAGGCAATGCAGGACAAGGATATAAAGCACGTGAGCTTTCAATGACTAAAATTTTCGGTAAATACGTAAAAACTAGCCGTTTTCGACGCACAATTTATCGTCATCTAGCGTTGTGGTGTAATCTCTAGTAGGAGGCCAAGTATTCAACTAGCCATGTGTCATGTCACTTAACAACCATATCATTCAGTATACTTACCCCATATCTACCAGTTTCGACTTAAGCTCTATGGTCAAATGGAAGAAGGTAAGGTCGGTAGGTTCATTTCCTAATTAGGACTAACATCTCTCGACTTACTTTTTGCCATCCCGCCTACTAAGCTACTTTCTTCCTCTTCCTTTTATTATCATCAACGGAATGTAACTGTGCCCCTCCATTTGATATTTTTCAGCTCCCATAAATGGTTTCCATCTACTACATCCTACGTTGTTGTCTTCTTGGTCGTCTTCTTGGTCGTCTTTTTTGTCAAGTTCTGCGTCAACTCGATCCGGAGAGTGGCCATTCAGTACTTGGCTCGTGTGTCATCAGTGACGCGATCCTGTGCACTCCCTGTTGTCAGTTCAAAACATTGTTAGAAGTATACTACTTGAGTACTGACAGGCAGAATCCAGGTCACGGTGGTTCTTTCCTGTAATTCCACTTTTATCATCATCCATGAATGCAATCTGCTTCAGTTATTTGATCCGCTTCGCTCCCGTAAGGGGTCCTTTACTCGGCAGTATACTGTGTCTCTGTTTCCCTGACCGTTTCTGATCCCGATACTCGGGTGGTCCTTTATTACTCTGCACCTCTACGCTACTCGAAACCAGCTATCTCTAGAACGGTCTTTCAGAGGAGTTCTTTGTTGTTTCTTTGCTTTAGATCCAGCATGCCCTTTTCACTTCGTTGGCTTGAAAAGATGAAAGCGGCTCCAAAGTTGGAAGCCCTGCGTCAGCTCTTGTACCGAAGAGCCGGGAAGATGGTCAGTACACAAAAGGCGACTGCGTTGACGGATCTTCCTCTCGAGCTATTATCGATGGTGACTGGGCATTTATCGCCCATCGATATTGCTTGCCTTGCATTGTGCAATCGTCACTTGATGTTCTCTCTTAGAGAATCTATATTCCATTTCTTTTCACACAGCCGCATCGTGGAACTCGGCGATGAGGTACCGGTCGACCCATCAAGTCGACTCTCTTTTGATCTATTGCAGTATCATCATTGTTATATCTGCCTACAGCTTCAGGACTCTATCCGGCCCAGCTCCTCATGTGATTTAGCCGAGGGGGCACTAAGTCGTCAGATCATTTCGCTTATCCCGGAGCAAATGTACCAAACCTTGATGACTCATTATTGTGTTCTAAAGAAGCATCTTCTTGCTGGGGCAAACCACCATCATGCTAAGGCTAATCGCCAGTATGCTAAGGCTAACCGCCATCGGGCTGAGGCTAACCGCCATAGAGCTGAGACTGCCAGCTATTATAGCTGTTATTTTAAGACCGAGGGCTATCGCGCTGAGACTAGCAGCTATCGTGCTAAGGCTGACAGCCGTCGTCCTGCGGCTGCTAGCTACCATGCTGACACTGACAGCGATCGTGCTGAGGCTAATAGCATTCGTGCTAAAACTGACAGCGACCGTGCCAAGAAAAGTAGCAATTATGCTACGACTGACAGCACTCGTGCTAGGAACAACAGAAATTATGCTGAGGTTACCAGCTACGATGCTGCGGCTAACAGCTACCACGCTGAGGCTGAAAGCTATTGTGCTGAGGCTGACTGCCATCATGCCGAGGCTAATAGCTACCACGCTGAGGCCGACAGCTACCGTGCTGAGGCTGACATGTATCGTGCGGAAGCTGACCGCTATCAAGCTGAGATTGACAGATCCTGTATTGTTATGTGAGATACCCCTAAAGGGTAAGATTGTGGAAAGGGGGTTGGCTCATCATGTCAAGTCGCGTGGATAATTCATCTGTAATCTAAGTACAAGTCGGAGTTTCTAGGAATGTCTAGCTTTGGTATCAAAAGTTCACGAGAATAAAATGTGTCCACTTGGTTACCTCCCTTATCGGTTCAACCTACTCTATCTCCTCGATCTTTGGCGTCGTCAAACCTCCTCGCCCAGCCATAGGATCAACAGCCAACCCAGCAATACGATCTCCAATTTCCAGACGCGGCTGATCATCTCCCTGAGCACCTATTCCCCACATCAACGACTTCTCCAGCCAGGCTTCTAGGCTCTCAATCAGTGCACGCAGATGTCCACGCACGATAGAGTCTGTCTCGATGGTTTCGACAAAGCCAAGCGTGCGCAGCATTGAAGGAATATGCCCGATGGTAGAAGGGCCGCGGGATTGGTCTTGTGGACCAAGACTATACGGTTCGTCGGTAAGGGAAAAGCCGAAGCCAATGTCCTTGCCGTGCCGTATTTCACGTGCCGTATCCAGTGCCTTCAAAATGTCGAGGAGGAGGATCGCACTTGCGCGACGGAGGATTGCGCTCTCGGGGGCAGGCTCCAGGGTGAGTGTTGCGAGGGCAAGGTCCACGGCCGAAGAGACGACGGCGGGGCCAAGACCCAGGATGTTGGTCTGAACTGCCGAGGCGAGAATTGAAAGAGCTGATGCGCGTACACGAAGGTCGTCGGGTTCTTCATCCATTGATGCACCAGCCGCCCATGCCGCGACAATATTCGCGGCATGTGCTGTCTGCTCGGGGGACTCTGTTTCAGAGTCATCGTCCATTTCGTCTTCAAGCTTTGGTTGGGTTTCTTCTGTCGGAATTGACCATCCCGCCGGCAGAGTAGGTTCTTTTTGCTTGCGCTCCTCTCGCTCTTTTCGGCGCTGTTCTTTTTCTAGTTGCTTCTTGCGACTCTGCTGTGTTTCCGGTCGACGTCCTCGCCTTCCTGCCAGAGCTACCATACCTTCGCCGAGGATTTTCGCAGTTTCCCCCGTTAACGCATCACCTAAATCTTGAACGGTGCGCAGTAGAGACTCGCCAAGTCTGAGACGTGAGTCTAAGGCTCTTTGTTCATTCTTGTCGACATAGCTGTCCACCAAGATCTTCACCACTGTCCGTGGATGTCGCGATGCAAATGTGCCGATTAGTTTGATCGCATTAAGGTAGATGAACTCCTCATTGGCAGTTGACTCCGACATGTCGGTGATGATGGAGAGAAGAAGTGTCAATGTTGACGGAATATCGAGTACAGGTGACGAGCGCATGATCAACTTTGACAGCAATGAGAAACCTTCAGCCTGTACCGGTGGCAAATTCGAGTTGAGGTTCACCAAAGCTTGACGATGCGTTTCAAGATCGGAGACTCGAGAAGGTCTCGGTTTGGAATCGTCGTGCTCTGGAGATGTAAGTTGGATTTCCAAGAGCATGGACGAGGTTGTTGCTGGTTTGGACAGAGAGGCCGGGAGAAGAGGGATTAGTTGGTCAAGATGACTTTTCACGGATTCAAGCAGTGGTTTCGTTTCTTGAGTGATCGAGAATTCGGGAGATGCGAGGACAGTGGACAGCAAGCTGAATGCGGTCGACAGCGACTCTGATGCCTCCTTATCTGAAGCGTCCTCTTGTACATTCTGCTCAGGCACAATATTGGAAAGTGACGAGAGTGAGACTTTTCCGGACCTCTGCTCGTGCCTTTGAGCCCCTTCAGCATTAAGTCGATGCAGCTCTCCATCAATGATTTGCTTGATGAGCTCCAATACTCGCACTGGGCGACGAGACAATGTGTCTTTGAAATTGTCGAGCAACTTCTCTGCCACCTTTGCGCTAACGAGTTTCTGGAAGATATTCTCTGATTCCCCAAGCTTCTGTGGCTTGCCCGCTCTATCAGACTCTCGACGATGCACCAGCCAGCGGTCGCTCACATAGAGGAATACATCACCGGTGCGCTCCTCGCTACTGGGATCTGAACCCAGCAAACTGACAAAGAGCTCAGTCCGGCTTTGTAGCGAATCTATTAGTTTGATGATATTTGACTGATCGCCTTCTGGGTTCATGCGCTTTTTCAATACCACGCGCCCCTGTGAGTCGGTACTATATGTCCATGTTGAGCCGCCATCCCAGAGAAGATGATCAACGAGTTTCTTGAGAGGTTGCACGCCCACTGATATGCCGAAGTATGTCTGGAGAAGTTCCATGATTCTTTCGTGGTAAATCGTAAGTTCTTGTTCCTTCGAATAGCAGGCCAAGCCCCATAGTGGGAGAAGAATCGGATACACGATTCTCTTAACGAGACCTGGATTCGGATGCTGCAGTGCTAGACTTCTCAGCCTGTCGATCGCCAGGCTGCCCACATCGGCGTGGACAAGCGTGTTCCTTGACACCTCTTCCATGCTGACTGGAGTAGACCCTTCAATATCCGAATAATTTGTCATCCATCGTCTTGAAGCATCGTCTAGCTCCGCGGTAAGTGCTCCAAAAATAGGCTCGACGAAGATCGAGTGGCCTATCGTCCCAGGAGCACCATATGCTCGTTTTCCCAGTATACCGTTACCAATGGTGTAGGATGCAGTCTTTTTCAGATCTGGGTCATCTCCATCGAGTAGTGCGAGCAGTTGAGGAGCGATTGTAGTGAAATACACTGTTGGTTCAACGCCCTGCGGCACAGAAGAAAGAAGTCGGGAGACCTGCATAATGGCTTGCACTGTAAAATGTGGCCCGCTCGATGGTTCGTTTTGGGCTTCTTGTCCTAGAGACGGCGCGATCTGGGAGGCAATGAACATGATCGTCTGTAGGACCCCACCGGGCCGAAGTGGCACTCGAGAGATCTGGCTTGAAATCGCAGCCTTGAACCACGAGGTAGTTTCTGACTGCAGAAAGTTGGATAGTGTGGGCAGCAATACTGCACTCGGGGTCCTCGCTCATATGTCAGTACTCATGAATTCCAAATGGCTTTCGAACATACTGATTGATGACCGCGGCAAATTTCTCCTGGAACTTGGCCTGGTCTGTAGACAGTGACATATTGGGGTTGAATGCAAGATCCGCTACGCCACTTATGATATCACTCAAAATGCGGCCTCGAACGACTGGCTGGATGCTTGATCTGGAATCCAAGACAATGTCCAAAAGGATTGCCATGATATGCCGGAGAAGGGTCTCATTGTGAGGTATGCTACTAGGCGGTGCATGTGTCTGCTTTGCAATAACGCCAGCCGGAAGAACCGAGATCACTCTTTGCTGTAGAGGAATCCCAACTCCTGATGACAGCGACGGGTAGATCCCTTCTAGAGAGATCAAGTCTAGCAATGCATGGAGCATCCGGCGTCGCTTTGCATCTTCAAGGTCTGCATCTCCTCCAGAACCTGCAGCCTTTTGGGGTTCGGGCTGACTTTCTGCTGGTCTGACAAAAGCCGCGTGGATCCGATTCAAGATGTCCAACGCCTTGTCGATCACGGTCGTTCTGGCATCACCATTATCGGTTCCGGGGACGTCTGAGTCCTTGCTGAGGATCTCCAGCAGGGATTGTCCCTGGGATTTTTGTATTTGCTCTTTAATATAGTTAGCTTCGGTAAGCGAAAAAACAAGTAGTTGAAAGTGGCATGCCTCGATTAAGCACCGGGCTCAAAAAGTCACTGGCTGCGTCGAATGCATCTTGGATATGTTTGAGGTCTCCCATCATGAGTGAATAGAGACAAGCATCATCATTAAATTAATTTGAATAGTACCCCCCCACTGTTAATAGTAGTTCGATCATTCCACTTGCAGAGGCAAAGAAGGCGAGCGGTCTTGGCGTTGTGAAAATGTAATTATGTAATTAGTCGTTAACGCGTTGATCACGTGATCACGTGAGTCGCCGCGGCATTTGGTGCGCGTACTGCGCGCGTATGAGCTTCTCTCCCTTTCCTATCTGCAATTGTTTTGTTTCCCTTCTTCCAACACATCCGACAAATACAAATCGTGATGACCATCTCGTCCAATCGGTCGGTTTGAATCTCGCTTGGTCCATGAGGCAACTGTTGAACCCAAGATTTGTTTACACGCGTCGGAGTTCCGACGTTCGTCTTGCTCGAGTGTGAAACCCTCAGTTTCTTGCCTCGGGAGGCACCATGTATAGCGATCCCCTCTTTTGTCCCGACTCTCATTACTGCTTTCAATAGCAGCCCGTTCCTCCTATGTTTTTTCGATTCTGTCGATCTAATGTAATTGTTTCGGGTGTGATGGAGTTGGGATCTAACCCTAAGCTCAAACCAGTCGGATTGTCTTGCGACACAGTCTCGCGGGAAAAGTATGCCGGATACTATGACTAGTCAAATCGGTCTATGATGGACCGAGGGTATGAAAGTTGTTCGACTTGTCCAGAGCCTCGTGGCACAAAAGACGGTTTACTATGCAATGAGTCCTCACGGATCACGCGTCGGTTTTCCAATGCTGGACGCTGCATGCTGGTCATCATCAGACGGTTGACCTATGCCTTGAAAGGCTGGAATTTCAAGAGAAAAAGCAGGTGGAGCTCGTCGGGCACCTCGGTATGAGAGGCTGCCTTTGGGAGGATCAACATGACAGTGCAGCGGGTAGGGATTGAATGCAACGTCCAAGTTCGAATACCCGGGACATCATCTTCTTTGGTTCAGAGATTCGGCGCCTTGAACACATTAGCTACCATCACACATAGCCACGATGTCAGCAATCGAGGAGAATCCACTCGCCGGAAGCAAGATTATTTCCCTGAAACTGCCCAGGCAGCGTTCATAGATAATGTTGTCGCGAGGTTGTTCTGGGTTGCTGCTATCATGGCTCTTTGACGCTTCTCTGCAAAGAGCGTATCAAAGTCTCTGGTCTCTTGTCACGTTCCGGATGGCAATGCTTCTCCCCAATCAAGACTGATGTTTTTCGATCTTGTTCGATTGCATTTTTTTTTTCTTTGGTCCCGTTTGCAACGGCCGTCTACCGTCCCGTACTTGCTCCCACAATGGAGATGCCTGGGCATCGAGCCCCTGCTTTTCACCTCTTGGTTCTTGCTGTTTCTTCGCTTTTCAGCAGGCTAGGCACCTCGAATCGCGGCATCCGCCATTGATTCGGCATCTATTGATGGTCCAGACTACCCGTGTTAACCATCTCTTTGTAATGTACTTTGCAAATTGATCGATGGGCGCCGACTACACCAGCAATGACCACCGTCATTGCTCCTCTCTTCGGAGGGCAGGAAGCGATTTTTTCTGGATGTTCTTTGTGCGCTTCAATCCACGCCCTCCTGTGACTTCTTCAGATCGATCAGGGGCGGAAACAAAAACTCGTCCCAGAGGGTACTATACTACACACAAGAGACCGGCTTCATGCTCTTGACAAGACGTCCGTGCGAGCGCTCGGCGAGTTAGCAATTCTGAGGAAATGATGTTCTTGCAAGCTTGATTTGATTTGATTGACTGATATGGCCCGATCTCGGTTTTTTTTTGAGGATGTGCGGAGATGTGGACATTGCAAATTGCGTTCACTCGGCTTCGCTCTGTTCCCAACTATTCCTCAACTCCTGTCCCGTTATTCTCCGTTTCTTCAACCTCAGTGGGTCGCAGTTATTCTGGCTAAAGTCCACGAGTTATCATTTCCCTCGCTTGCTCTTTTTCCCGGCTTCATCGTCTGGCCAATCCTGACTATTGGGTTCTTGATCGTTCAACGTGTATGCAACATGCAGGAAATAGCGTGGGACCTCTCTCGAGTGAGGATCAAAGCTTTGGCTTGTTCACGCTGTTTTTGTGCGCTATGTGTTAACGACCGTGTCTCTCTATCAGGGTTGGATAAGGATGAGTCCTAGAGCGACAAGGTGGATATCTTGTGTCTTTTGCTATCAAGGATCAGCTGATGGATCGTTGGGAATTGAGCTTTCTGGGAATGATGTCAGAGAGGGAGCAGAATGTGTGGGAAGGGCGACTGCTGGTGAACCGCCGTTTCCTTCTGCTTCGGTGGTTGGAAGCGGCACTTTTTTTTCTTTATAAGTCGCCCCATTTTTACTCTCGCTATGAAATTGCGGCTAACTACGGCTCCAGGAAAATGCGTCTATCCCTTTTCAGCTTCCAACAACCAACTTCTTTACTTCCAACTTACCCTGTGGGAATCGTTCACCCTCACCCAAAGATCGAGTAAATCCCTCATTCGGACGCAGTAGCGCAGCTCCAGCTTGTCCGCCTGATGTGCCCAACCAGGCAGTGTGATTTGTCAGCTGGCAACTATGTCGACTCGCTACTCGATGGCTGGCTTGAAGTGTTACCATACTCTGCATTACTAAGTCCATGTCATATGGTAACCGCAATAGTTAGATGGTGCAAATAAAGTCGAGTTTAAGATGATAAAAGATGCAAAGTATAAAAGTGGATAAAAAGACCAGCTGAGTCAGCTGCACAAGCCCCTCCAAGCCCCGCCTCGCAGAACGAAAAGGAATGTTCCGGCGGGCCCTCAAGAACTTTTTTTTTTGGCGATAAGACTTTTAGATTACTTCATTCCCACGCCTCATCTACTCGCCCTTTGCTTTTCTTGGAGGGAGTTCCGAAGTCTCCACAACCTATTCACCTCTTGCTCTCCACTCTCTTTTTAAAATGTCTGCCGAGGAGATCGACAAGGCCGCGAACGACATGATCGAGAGCCAGATGTTCCAGAAGCCTGGTGATCTGGTTGAGCGCGATGATGACACCGGTCTCATGCAGGTTGAGAGTATGTGCATGAACTGCCACGAGAATGTGAGTCTTGTCCATGCGCAATTTCTATGCTCCACGGCGGCGACGCTTGTGTATATCTAGACGTTCCCATACTGACGTCGCTCACAGGGCGAAACCCGTCTGCTGCTCATCCGCATTCCCTACTTCCGCGATGTTATCCTCGAGTCGTTCGAATGCCCACACTGCCACTTCAAGAACAACTCTATCAAGTCGGCCGGTCAGATCCAGGAAAAGGGCTGCTCGTACACCGTCATCATTGAGAACGAGAACGACATGCAGAAGCAGGTCGTTAAGAGTGATGTCTCCACCTTCAAGATTGATACTTTGGGCATTGAGGCGCCACCGGGTAACGGCCAATTGACAAACGTCGAAGGATTGATTCAACGGATCCATGAAGGTTTGGCAAGCGATCAACCCGCTCGCAAGGCTCAGGCCCCGGAGCTCCACGATGCTCTCGAACCGATTATCAGCAAGCTGAAGGATATTTTGGACGGCAACGGTTTCCCTTTCACAATTAGCCTGGACGACTACACTGGCAACAGCTGGATCGCCCCCTCTATTGGGCAAGACCACGCCAAGAAGTATCAACGCCGCGAGTATTTCCGTACCCACGAGCAAAATGAAGAATTGGGTATTTCCAACGACCCCAATGCCTCCCAAACCGAGGCTGCCACAACCGAGGCCGGCAATGAGCCCTTCGATTCCGAGATCGTCAACAACCAGGTCTACACTCTTCCCGCCGAGTGCCCCGCTTGCTACAGGCCATGCGTTGTTAACTGCAAGTCTGTGGACATTCCCCACTTCAAGCAAGTTCTGCTCTTCAGTACAGTTTGCGGCGGTGAGGTTCCCGGTGAAGGAGGAAAATGGATCAAGATGGATGGCTGTGGCTACAGAAACAGTGACATCAAGACCGGTGGCGAGGTCCCAGAGAAGGGCAAGCGGATAAAGTTATCCGTGGAGAATGAAGTCGATTTGAGCAGAGACATTCTCAAATCAGACACCTGCTGTCTGTCCAGCGAGGAGCTCGATCTCACCGTGCAGAGCGGAAGTCTCGGTGGACGTTTCACGACCGTCGAGGGATTGCTCACCGAGGTCAGAGATCAATTGCACGATCACATTTTTGATGCCGTCGGGTCCGGAGCTGGTGACAGCATGGCTACCGACGAGAAGGCCAAGTGGGACAGCTTCTTTAGCAGGCTGAACGACGCCATTAGTGGCAAGATTAAGTTCACCATTACGCTGGAGGACCCTATGGCCAGCAGCTACGTTCAGGATCTGTGTGCTCCCGCAAAGGATGAGCAGATCTTCACTGAAGAATACACTCGCACTGAAGAGGAGGAGGAGGAGCTCGGTCTGAAGGACATGAAGACTGAGGGTTATGAAGAGGATCATGCGAGGGAGATGGCCGAGAAGAAGAAGGCTGAGGCCGAGGAACAGTCATGAGTCCATTCCCTCAGTAACCTTTTCCTTGTGACGATTTGATATCCATTCATGATGCGAACTTTTTTTTCTCTTTATTTTATCCGATGTTGCATGATGGCGTCTTTGTGATGTGTACAGTGATTCTTTCTCTATAGATATCCGGTGGTGATGGGAGTGATGAAAAAGTTGTCTGTCTGATCATCAAATTCTTGCATTCGTAGTTTGTTCTGGTGGCTATGCTACAAAGTAGCCAGAGTAAAGCGGAACTAGTTCCATGTAGATATTGGAAATAGTGTCTTTCAGGTCAGGGCCATCGAAAATAAGAATTGCCCGTCCTGTTGACAAATAGCGGCGTAGAACAACACTAGATCCTTTGCGAATTGCTGTGGCATGGATGGCAACCCACACGCCGCTTCTGTCGTAAGACGTTACAGGCATGTTGCTATGGTTGGATATCTCGGCATCAAACACTTGCACAAGGTCATGAAGTGTCATGCTTGTCATGAGCTTATTGGATTTCGATGTTCAAAAATCAGCCCGTTCAGGCCGAAATGCTCCGCCAAGTAGCTCACTTCGCAAAGGGATTCGCGTGAATTGTGACTCGGTTGATGCGCAGGGCCTCAAATTCGTCCCCCTCCTTAGGCTGCGAAACCTTGCCCTTTTTGTCAACCTTGGCTTTGGCCTTCTCTAGCTTCGAAAGCACGTCTCCACCTTCGTCTTGGGCACTTAGGTTCAACACCTTTCCAAAGACCGTACTAGCACCGTCAAGATGCGGTGCCGGCGCAAACGAAATGAAGAATTGGCTGCCGTTTATGGCTGCGCCAGTCGCATTTTGCGAGCCCGGTGCCGTCCTATCCTTGACGGGGCGGGATGCCATGGAGAGAATACCGCGCGCATTGTGTTTCAGTGCCGGGAGATGAATCTCTTGGTTCAGTGCGGAGGGGTGGTATATGGAGGTGCCGCCTTTAGGAATCTCAAAGGGGAGCATGGGTTTCGTGGAGCTAGAGGGGTTCGCGGCTGGTCCGAGGGAAATGTCCCCGCCTTGGATCATGAAGCCCGGGATGAGGCGGTGGAATGGCGTGTCATTATATGCGCCGCATGCGCACAGGGCGAGGAAGTTCTCCGCAGTTTGGGGGACTGCTTCGCAGAAGAGCTCGACCTTGAGGTCACCTTGGGTAGTATGGAGCTAAATGGCACAATGATCAGCACAGTGTCAGGCATTAGGCTTCACGACAAAACTGGGAAGCCTCCTAGCAGCAAGTAACGTACTGTGACAGACATGGCTGTAAAGACCGCTCAGTTTTGAGATCAATGCTATCGACGTGAGAAGCAAATGTCCGGACCGATGCGGCGGTCGATGTCTCGCTTAGTCAGGACTTGCACCGGCCGCGCTCTCAAGTGTTTACGGCCTTCGCAATTCGGATTCAAGGGTTAAGAGACGGCAGTGTCCAATTTGGAATCAGCAAATTATGAAACCCTGAAATCGGTCGCACGCTCAGCTCATCGAAGATATTTCGTCCTCCTGGTCCACCACCGCACTTCTCTTCCGTTCAAGCTAGGCTTGTCCGAAGCACATCACCACAATGAACAATCGACCTGTGGAGCAAGCATTAGGGAACCTGGTTCCTACACACGCCAATGATCTACCTCGGGAGCTTCTCAGTCTGGCCTTGAACCTCGTGGCGCAATCCCGTAGCTTCTCAACTAGTCTGAAGCCCGAGGAAGAAATCGCCCGGCCGTATGCGTGTGCCGAGATTGCCTGCAGGAGGTACGTCAATCTCCGAGCAATCTGATATCGAAGTTACTTCTGACTGTTGAATTTTACAGGTTAAGTCGAGCTCTCAAACTTCCCCCGCTACTCGGCCATGCCCCATGCCCTCCGCGTGTATACAAGAAGCTCTACTCCTACCTTGACCGGTCTCTCGGAACTGGCTCAGGAGGACTCAAGCGCTCAGCAAGTGTATCTGGAACACCAACTCGCAGTAACTCTGCAAAGACCACTCCCAACAAGGCAGTTGGAAACACGCCTTCGAAGGCAGCTCCTACGTCACGAGGTCTCCAAAACACACCTTCCAAATCCACACCTTTGAAGCGGAGTGTCAGTGTCGCCGCCAGGCTAGGCTCGCCATCAAAATCCGCCCGGAAATCTATTCAGAGCCATCCTAGGGATAGCAATAAATCGACTAATATTCCAGATGCCCCCGCATGGGCAATGACCGCCATCCGCACTGTATGCAAGACACTTTCGACTCCAGCTCCGCGCACAAACACCTGGTCCAGACCTCCAATTTCACGAACTCTTCCCCCTCACATATTTTCCGGCGTCTCGACCGTCCTCTATTTGACATCGAGTATGTCTAACGATGAAGAGGGCTTCGACGAGGAAACGCTGGAGTTCTTGGAACCGATTGTGTCTATCGGTGGCAATGATGCCGAATTCAAAGACCTCGTCCATGCCATGGTGGTCGCAGTGTACTTTATTGTTCTGGCTCGTCGGCGAAATCCTGCGCCGTCCGAGAACGGCGAGACGGATAACGAGGCACAGAAGATGGATAAGAAGACGTTTACCGAGATGCGCCAGACTGCCTTGACTTGCCTCGGCCTCCCGACTGATAGACGGCATCGTGATGATGTCGATCAATGGATTGCTCTGATCATGGAACAGGGCTGGGCCAATGGTCAGGAGTGGTTTGAGAATATCCCACTCGCCGGAGAGCTGGATGGCGAGGACGAGGATGGCAACTCGTACCGCAATCTCGACGAGGAAGATGCGGCATTCCGAGGTGTGAAGTTACCCAAGCGCCATGATGGGGCCGGCAATTCCAAGTCCGGTCCTTCAAAGCCAGAGGCTTCCCATGGTGGTCTGTTGCCTGGTCTGGGAACTATGATGCAGGATCGGGTGGACTGGCTGAGTGAGGACCGCCGAGAGGACTTCGTCGAGTGGAAAGCAGACATTATGTCCCGCCTCGGGTCTGCAGCTGCATGACCGACTGGGTGTTAACATGGAATACTGGGTGGAACAACTGGCGCTAGGAACTATTTGATACCCTCACAATGGAGACGGAATGAAAGCTTGAAATGGGAAAATGAGCCATGTTCGAGATGCCAAATATGTGCACGCGGCCGTCTAAGTCTTAGGTCGATTAATTGTCCGGCCAGGCGAGGATAGCTAGAAGAGAGAAGGGAATCACGTAGACTATGACTAAAGGGCCCGAACAGACGACGGTCGCCCCGAGCCTACGTACACGTCCGATTCCATAGAACCTAGTTAAGGCAACTTGTGACAACACACCTCATAGACCTTCAATATCTAATAATATTTTCAATACTATTCGAAAAGCTGAGTCTATCTGCTGTGTAACCGTCTATCAGCTGTATAACCGCCTCCCGAATCCACTACTCGCAGGCTTCCAGAGCGACTGCGGGCATGTGACAATGCAATCATAGGCTGTTGCCCATGTAGGTCATGATACCCAACGCATCTCAATACCAAATGCTTCTAGTCCGATGGTGCGGGATGCTCTCGTTCTGTTCTGCCTCCAAGCTCTTCATCGTGTCGTATAAGAAGAAGTCTATGAGGATCGCGTTGATCCCGAATGTCTTGTGGGTTTTTCCATCAGCAGGCTCTTCTGGGCCTTCGACATGGTCATTCTCGTCCGATCCCGCGTTCGTAACACCCTTCTTGCCTGCATTCTTCACCTCGGGGTGTCGCTTCTCGATCTCACGCTTGATTAGCTCTACACACCAGATACTCGTGCCGCGCAGCTCAATCTCCCAGTTCGACCCTGGCACGAGAGGCTTCAGGCTGCGGATATGAGAGTCCAGCGGAGGCGAGTAGCGGAGACAGCCGAGTTGATTCAGCATTTGGGGAATGCGGTAGTCTGCGAACATGGTGATTTTGTCGATGTCGTGGAATTCGCCAAAGTCTTCGCCGTTGAAACAGGCCCACAGATCTGCGACGAGTATCTGGGCACGCTTAAGGAGTCGCACTCTTTTTCCGTTGAAGCTTGTCTCATCACGGAAGCAGGAAAAGTTCTCGGCTACCAGGTTGACTAGGCCAGCAGCGGAGTAGTTGGCGTCGTCGATGCAGTTGACAAAGCTGCCTCCGAATTCCTATGGGATCGATTAGCAATGCACGTAGAGAGAAGGGTGGGATGAAATGCACATTGCAGAGAACTTCTCCGGCCTCACGCAGGCACTGTACTCGCTCCTTGAACAAAGGGATCTCCTCGTCCGTTGCGGAGCGGAAAACATATTTCAGAAGATCCTCCGTGCATTCAACCTCATTCACCCAAAAGTCGGGTGTGGTAATCGGGATGTCTGTAAGGTATACCGTCAGCTCAGAAGACCCAAAAAATAATAGATTGTACATACCTTCATCTAAGGCTCTTTGCAGAGCAGCGACCAAACTCCAATATCCAGTCCACTTCTTCCCACGATACTCAATACAGAACCGTTTCGACTCATCCTTTTCTGCCGACCAGAAACTAAAGTTCAATAGATCCATGGTGAAAATAAAGTCCACCGTGCTTTCGGTTTTCTCCTGCGGGTGCAGCTCATGCTCCGACCATGTCTGCGTAGAATAGGCCTTTTTCTGCATCAACCGCCAAATAGTCTCAGCAGCTTCCTTGACCTGAGCCGGACTTAGAGCGACATCAATTGAGTTATCAAAGATGTACTGCGCAGCCTCGAGCACCTTTGTCTCGGGCGGAGCTGCCTTGTTCGGTTTTCCACCCAGCCCAAGGTGTTGGCGAAGCAGTTCGACGAGTTCAGGGTCAGCTTCATCTGAACCACGTCGGTCGGAGTCTGATTCCAGTGATGGCATGCTCAATGGCTGTGTTGTGTGCAAAAGTAAAGTAGAGCCTAGTATATCCCCTAGTCCGTGGGGCTCGATACGACAGGGTCCCAGATGCAGTGCCAGGGGAGGGGCCACTCAGCAGCTCTCCAGCCCACACCAAGAGTGTTAATTTTGGTCGAGACGATGAAGTGATTTTGGTCAGGGGCAACCCGGTCTTTGATCATGCACAATGTAAAGTCCAAGGTTTTTCTTTATCGCCACGGAGAAAATTCAATGATTTTTGGATAGAGGCACGTGTTACGTAAGCAGGGGGCGAGCAGTGAGTTCCTTTCACCGAGTTTTGCGCGTTGGTGATCACAATTTACTGATCTAGTGGTCTTTAGGCGAGATTCATATGCCCCTAGTTCTCTCTGCTTGGTACCTATCGTTAGTGGGCTGTTGATGCCCAAGGATGATGTGAATATAAGAGTCGGTTATTCTCCTATATACGCTTGAGTAACACTGAAATTACGCATAATCACGTATAGACCCATCGAGACAGACTTTGAAAACAAGTAAAACAGAAAATAGCGCAGAGTACTCAGCCTATTTGAATTGGCAAATCATTCTATATCATGAACAAACGCAAAGCAGTAGTGGATGCAAGGTACTGCGAGGTACCGGAAACAGGCCGCATGGAATGCACAAACAATCTCAATGCCCATGTGATGCCAATCGTGCAGAGTGCCCGATGGTTCCTGATTGTCTATGAAGCGGAATAAATACAGGCATCTTAAAAGGTAGTCGTCGGCCGATCCTAGCTGAGGCTCCGCCGTGCCGTCATCGACGTCGACCGTCAACTCCGGTCTCTGTTCCCGGGATCTCACGCGCAACAACTTTCATTCGCAACTCTCTCTTTCACCCTCCTTCACCCTCCTTCGCCCCCTTCTTTTGTTCAACATCCTCGACACCGACATGGGCCGATAGGCTCATTCAACCCCTACATTGTTCTATCGCAAGTTATCTCTGCCGCCGCAATCATGCGCGCAAGCTCCATCAAGCGCTCCCTCGGAGTGGAGCTCACCAACAGCATCAAGCAGGTATGGACACTTGAATAATGATACAAACCCTTGCGGAGATCAAATTGAATTCTGCGATCTGATTCTAACGTCCCTTCCTCCTCTCTTCTAGTCGCGCGTCCTTCTCGTCGGAGCTGGCGGCATCGGATGCGAGCTGCTTAAAAACCTCGTCCTCACCGGCTTCGGAGAGATTCACATCATCGATCTCGATACAATCGACCTCAGTAACTTGAACCGCCAGTTCCTCTTCCGCCACGAACACATCAAGAAGCCAAAGGCCCTGGTACGTCTGCCCGGCGTCCCGCGATCTAGGCCCTCCCTTGCGAAACCGCCGGCGGTCGCGGACTCCGCGCAATCCCCATGAATACAGTGAGACGGTGTTCTGACTAAAAGTCTATGATATCTAGGTTGCGAAAGAAGTTGCGCGTCGATTCCAGCCTAGCGCAAAGTTGGAAGCCTACCATGCGGACATTACGGACTCACAATTCAGCGTCGACTGGTTTGGGAGCTTCAATATTGTCTTCAACGCGCTAGATAACCTGGCTGCGCGACGATATGTGAACCGGATGTGTCTTGCCGCAGGTGTGCCTCTGGTGGAGAGTGGCACCACCGGTTTCAACGGCCAGGTGCAGGTCATTGAGAAGGTAAGCAGCTTACTGGACTCGTTAATTCCAGCGCCGACCTTACTGACCCTTCCAGGGGAAAACGGAATGCTATGATTGCAACGCAAAAGAGACTCCGAGATCCTTCCCTATCTGCACGATCCGCAGCAACCCGACGCAGCCCATCCACTGCATCGTATGGGCCAAGAACTACCTTATCCCGTACGTCGAATTGATCACTCCTTGATAGTCATAGTTGACACCTGTTTAGGGAACTGTTTGGTCAGAGTGAAGACAATCCGGAGGAACTGGACACCACGGAGGATGCAGACAATGGTCAGTTTTGGCGACAGAAATGTGTTGAATGCAACCGGCGATACTGATTGTTGGATAGCTGAAGAGATAGAGGAGCTGCGCAGAGAAGCGCAGGCTCTAAATGAGATCCGGAATTCCATGGGCTCCGATGATTTCACCAGAAAAGTCTTTGAGAAGGTCTTCAGAGATGACATTGAGCGTCTACGCGGAGTGGAGGATATGTGGAAAGAGCGCACGAGACCAGACCTACTGGATTATGACAAACTCCAGGAGGAATCTGCTTCCGTGGAACCCACAGTGTCCATCACTGACCAGAGGGTGTGGACATTAGCCGAGGATTTCGTTGTTTTTAAGGACAGGTGAGGAGTGTTGTTCACGTCAAGTGCGTGACTTGGCTAACTGAAGTGAAGTGCGGATCGGCTCACCAAACGCCTAAAGGGGATGCAAGCGAAAGCATCATCCGGAGATGAAGCCCCCGTCATCACATTTGATAAAGACGACGTAGACACGTTGGATTTCGTGACCGCAACTGCCAACTTGCGAGCCACTATCTTCCACCTGGAAGCGAAATCCAAATTTGATACCAAGCGTAAGTTGCACCTTCCGGCTTTGTTGGAGCACTCAATTGACCTTTTGTAGAAATGGCGGGTAATATCATTCCTGCGATCGCTACCACAAACGCCATGACGGCCGGTCTCTGTGTTCTCCAGGCTTTCAAGGTTCTCCAAGACAACCTTGCAAATGCCAAGATGGTACTGTTCTGCCCATATTGTGGGGTCATTGTCGATTATTGACGTGGTATTTTCAGGTCTTCCTCGAGCGATCCGGCGCACGAGCTATCAACTCAGATTCTTTGGATCCTCCCAGGCCTAATTGTCCAGTCTGCTCTGTTGCCCAGGGTCGTGTGTCATTTGACCCAGAGCGTGCCACGCTAGAAGACTTGGTGAATCTTCTCCGTGAGGAGCTCGGCTATAGCGAGGAGTTTTCTATCATCAAGGGTGGCAACTTGATATATGATCCTGATCTGGATGACTCGCTGTCATCAAAACTCTCCGATATGGGTATCACGAATTGGGCCTTCCTCACCGTCGTGGATGACGACGACCGGGACAAGGATCCTCGTATCGACCTGCAGCTTGTTATCAGTGCAAGGTACGTTTCATATGCCATCACCTTATAACTGTATTAACTGAAACCTGCAGACCTGAGCTCTCCAAGGAGTCGAAACCCGTGATATTACCAAGCACCCCAGATATCCCGCGGAGACCAAAGCCGGCTCTTATCCCGCCGGTCGAGGAAGCCCCTGTTGCCAACGGCACCTCTGTCACCGGCAAGCGCAAGCGTGAGGGTGAAGACGGGGATGGGGACGAGACCATGACTAATGGTCATATTGCCAAGAAGGTGGCCGGAGAGTCTAACGGCGATGGCAACGACCTGATCGTTCTGGATGACGATGATGGAGCCATTTTGATCGACGATTAGAACGAGAACACGGCAGATGGGCGCACAGGTGCTTTGACTTCTCAAAAATAGAGCTGCACACGATTTGACTACATTTTACCGCCCTACCTTATTTGTATCATAGGAAACATGCAAACTACTCTAACTTAAGACAAGAATTCACCATTGCATAAGCATCCTTCGCTTAGGTATTATGGGGCTCGAAGGCCATAACAGATCGTAAACTCGATGATAAAAGTACAAAACGGACATTCGGACGGACATTGAAACGGTCAACTAGACAGCGCCAAGTCCACCGTCCAGATTGAGAATACAGTTGTTGGCATATTCATTTGTTGCCAGGAAGACAGCTGCGTCTGCTATCTCACTGGGCTCTCCGAATCGGTGGAGAGGGATCATGGATTTGAGTTTCTCGACTTCGCCGGGAGTAAAGTCTGGATACTGTCAGTAGTAACTCATCAAAGGGGTGCGGATTGCTGCTCACCCGCAATCATCGGGGTGTCGATGTACCCCGGCACGATGGCATTCGATCGAATCACCACATCCTTCAGCGATGCAGATGCCTCAACAGCCAGTGATCGAGTCAGACCCAATAGACCAGCCTTGGATGCAGCGTACGGAACAGCGCCGGTCCCAGCCTTGAGTGCAAGTAAGGAAGAGATATTGATGATACACTTGGATGGAGTTTCGGTCTCTGGGGCGAAATTGCGGTTGCGCACTCTATTGCGGATTGTGGCGCGCACCAATGCCCGAGAGGTAAGCATTGCACCTTCGAGATTCGTGCGCAGGACCTTGGAGATATCATCCAGTTCGGACCTGGGAAGGATATTATTGATGGAGATACCAGCTGCGTTCACAAGGATATCCACATTGGTCTGTGGATGATTAGATCTCATGATTCCAGAGACATAAGAGTGTTCCATACCATTTCTTTCTCCAACTCATTCTTCCATGATCGGATATCGCCTACATCGCCGACAAGGAGGCGCACTCTGTTCAATGTGCCTGTGATGCTGTTCCCATGATCATTTGAGAAATTAAGACGCCCAGCTGCAGCTTGGAGACGCTCTTGCGACCTGCCGACTAGAATGACGGATGTAGCTCCTTCTTGCAAGAACCTTTCCGCAATGGCAAAGCCGATGCCTGACGTGCCGCCTGTGACCATGCACGTACGTCCAGAGAGACGGTTGCCTGAATGACAGGAAGTCGTAGTATTATTGGTCTTTTGAAAGTAGAATCGACTGGTTGGTGAACTCACGCGGAACCCAGGCCTGATGTCATTAATGGGCCGTGTGAAATGGAATGTTGCTGGCATTCGCAGCTGGGCCCTCGAAACAAGGAAGGCGGCCATTCCCTGTCAATAATCGATCGGAGGCAGCCGCACAATTATGTAAATATAATGAGATGAGTAAATGCAAAGGAAGGAAAGCATCGGGGCCAAGTGCTTATCGTTATCGGCACGCACGGGCCACGCGGATGCTTCAATCGAATCTTCGACTCCGCCATCTACACGACTTCCTCAACGCGACGCACCCTTCATTATGGCGGACTCAACCTCCGAATACGTGACATTAGTCTCATGCGATGGCTTTGAATTCATCCTGCCGCGCAGTACCGCTTGCATCTCTGGTACCATTCGGCGCATGCTGGACCCTGCGAGTACGTGGATCTGCTCGATTGCCTGAACTCCGCTGATTGATCTGGTGGCGTATAGGCAAATTCTCGGAGGCTTTGACCGGCCGCTGTGTCCTGGAAACCTTGACGTACGTCCTTCTTCGACCAATCTCCATCTCATTGTTATGGTGTCCTCGTCCAGCCTTCTAACACCAACTCCCTCCGCAGTGGCGTCGTCCTCGAGAAAGTCTGCGAATACTTTCTTTACAACGAGAAGCACAAAGATCAGGCCAATGTCCCGGACATGGATATCCCGCCCGAGCTGTGTCTGGAGCTGCTGATGGCGGCTGACTACTTGGATACCTGATTGCTGTGTAAGTGCAGCTGGCCTCTTTTCTCTCCAAAAGGCCGAATCCTAACCGGGATATACGACAGCTTCCTGTCTATATTATGCAATGAATCACGGCGCAACGAGACGATCAAAATATTTACCATGGACTTTATGGGGAGTTATCAACCTGGACAAACGGACTGGGCCACGGCGTTTTTGCTGTGGAATGTACTATTGCCAAATAGAATACAGCATATTCACAAATTTACTCGCTCCCGAGCTGTGAGCAATGACTGGGCCAAGCCATCGAAGCATCATTCATTCGACCTGTTAACACCGTGGGCGAATGGTCTAAAGCAGATGGCAGATCAACACAATCCAGATAGCCAAGCCTATACTTATTTTCAAATGTGTCATGGCTTTGGCATCCACCAAGGAAAACGTGCTTTTGCAGCATGAATATAAGCTGCTGGGGAGAGATCTTCGGTAACGCATTTCTTCTCCACGATGGACGCGTTTAGGGATTACACAACCTAGATATCCAGCCCTGGAGATTCGGCTATGACCTCATCCGTCTAGGTAGATACTTAGCATGTTATCAACGTATTATGCCAGATTTATCTCCTTTCTCCATCACACCTCTATACCCCTTCGTCCCTCAGTCCTCGATTGATCTTCGTCTATCCGCCCCCAGCACGTTCTTTAGCCCCCGTCACCACCTTCTCACAGAATGAGATTTATCGTCCTTTTCCCCTCCCGAGGCGTTCGAGTCTTGCCGTTGCTACACATGACGATCTCGTAACTAGAATTTGAGAAAGACCTTTTCTATTACCACGATTTGCCGAACTAGCCTCATTATACTGGACGTCTAATAGAAGTGTCTAGTTCTAGATGCTTGGACCTCGGTATTGCTGACTCAGCTGGTGGTTGCGCCCGCTCGTCCTCGGCGATCATCACCCTTGACTTTCCTTCTTTGACGGGATGGAAGTCCCAGGAGCTGTGGTCACTGTAACCATTCAAATCTCGAGTACCTGACCCCTTGGACCAAGTTGATCATTTGTCTCGGTTTTGCCGATAAACGAGCGTGGCGTGGGGGCGTCCCCGTTGCACCTTCCCCGGATCGTTGATAGTGGCTCCTGATAGAGGAAGTGTCGACGCCCAGCATGTCCGGTGTCGTCGACCCGTCAATCATGCCGAGTACCTCCGCGTCCCTGGCCCAGAGCATCAACACGACCGTCTCCACGACATCCGGAAACTCGATTCTCCCATCCTCGCCCCTCGACCTACTTACTTTCCCCATTCGCGCCTTACACCGCGCCGAGACCTTCGCTTTCAGCACGGTTCCTCGACACATTGCAAGACTTGCCGGATTAGAAGACGTGACTGTGAACATATGGGGTGGGCCTGCAACGACAGGTGATACAGGGCTGGCAGGCGAGGCTGTGGCAACGGCCAACATGGCGCGGGAGGGCGTTGCCCAGGCCGTCGGACAAGGAAACAGCTGGTATGTGACCGAGTTTCTGCAGACGATGCGGAAAGTCGGGGGATTCTTTGGCTATTTGACCAGTGTTTGGTCTTTCGCGTGCCTGATCGAGGCTCTCATCCTCAACCGCATCACGATCTATGCATCCACCCGAAGACATCTTAGATTAGGATGGGAGAGACGACTCGCTCTACGCATTATTCCAATCCTTCTTTTTGTCTCGCAGATACTGTCCCTACTGCGTGGCATCCGGTGCCAGACGTCTCCGGATTACTCCTCCATGCGATATGGAAGGCCAGGGAAATCGTTGAGCTTCGACTATGCCAGTGGTGGGGGTGCTCTCCACTCGCTCGCATCCACTCTATTACCATGGGAGTCCGATGAAAAGGCTTGCAGTGCCGTGAAGATGGGGAGGGCAGCGAGCAGTCCCGATATCCCGTTCGGGTCATTTTCACTTCTATGGCCGGTTTTCCTACAGCTTTGTCTAAGCCATTTTGTTGAAACTCTGTCCTGCGCTCTCCAGGGTCGACCCGTAATGACGGAGACTGGGATGTCAATATTCGAGCACTCACTGGCTTTTGCCGAAGCCGAGTCCATGATCGGTAAATCGATAGGACTTGGACTGTTCGGCCTCCCCAAGCAAAGCCCTCTCAACGATAGTGGATCTGGGGATAGCTCATCCCCTTTCCAACTTCTCACAAGAACACAAGTCCTCGATAGAATGAACGCCACCCCGGAGCTCCTGCTTATCGTTCTGATTTCGTGCTTAAACAGCCTCTCTTCACACATACTCGATGTCTTTGGAAAGCAGAGTCGATTCCGCCTCTTCAACACTGCCCTTTGGGGGTTCTGCTTCATGGCAGCCATGTCATGGGGATTCGAAAGTGGTCCTCCAGTAAGCACCGAGACTGGGGTACTTCGATTTCCCACAGTTTGCATCGTCGGCTTCATTCCTCATCTTCTCGTCCTGTTCGGTATTCTTACATGCTTCGCTATTTATGGACTGGCTTTGGCTGTCACCGCATTTTCTTTGCCCTTTGAAGAAGGCCAGCCGGCATCTCTTCGGGAACGATTCGCGTTGGCTCACGAGAACATGCAAGGTTCCAACCAGATCCGCAGCATCCGCGTCAACAGACACGAAGATTTCTACACCACTTTACTTCGCATTGGTTATGTCGCATTGACTGCCGCGAGTGAAGCGGTCTTCTTGAATGAAGGCAAAGCTGTCGTTGCAAGGCAGATGACCTGGCTCGAAAGAGACCGACTTGCTGAGATTGAAGCTTCTCGTCGGAGAAACTCATCTTACGGAAATTGGCCCAACCAGGTTGAGGGGACTCCTTTCGAACCCGTGGGCTTTGCCAGCTTCGACATTCCAGAGCGACCTGGTGTATGGGAGAGTGGATACAACCGGGAGAAGAAACTGGAAAAGCCCAAGAATGGATCCCGGCAGATGCGACCTCAAGCTGAACTTGGAGGTGTCGGTGCTGTGCGGGCATCTGTCCGTTTATGGCTTGGTATCTCTTTCCTTCGTTCTATCTTCTGGCTTGTCACCCGATGGATCGCATACGGATTCAACCGCGCACTTGATCATCTAGGAGTCAGCTACCGGCCCCAGTGGTTGAGGCACTTGATTGGAAAGAAGAAGGACAACGCTAGGCCTGGAAGAGGATCTCCGGGATCGTTGGACTTTTGGATTCTCACCGACGAAGGCGAGCTTGAACTGCCCGACAACCACGAGTTCGATGTTGAGCTGGAAATGCGGAAACGTGAACGTTCTAGCGAACAGGACTGGGAGGGCCCAGATGAACGCCGAATGGATGAAAAACTATACGCGTGGTGGAGAGCCGGTGGCTCTTGGGGTAACCAGGACAACACGCCTGATTACAGCCCTCCTGGTGAAGATGACGATACAACGAGCGTTATTTCCATGTCCACCAATGCCTCAGAATCGGAATGGGAGGACTATCCATCGGATGGTCGTCGCACTCCAACGCAGTCAGACCCGTATCCTCAGTTTTCTCGGGAGAGCACACCTCAACAAGATACTCTCGTTGACCTGAGCACTTTCGCTCGTCTGCTTGACCCTCGTGATCGTGAAACCAGAGAAGAGGCACGGATACTTGCGGCACATCTCAGTCCAGGCCAAGGATCTGGTCGGATCATGACTCGCAGCCAGTACAGGCAGCAAGTAGAGCGGGAGAAATCCCGTGTTCTCCTGTCTTCCCGTTTGCGCCCTCCAACTGCCGCACATTCCCACACGGAACATCAGAAACCCTCTGCCGAAGAAGAGTCCGAGATGCTCGAACAACTGATCCTTTCCCGTCGCGCTGACTTTGAGAAGTCTTCCAGCTCTGATCCCCATACCTGGGAGTCCGGTGCAATGGGTCTGGGTGAGAATGGCCCACCATGCGTTGTCTGCCAAACAAACCCACGGTCCATCATCACCTGGCCTTGTCGCTGCCTTTGCATCTGCGAAGATTGCCGTGTCAGTCTGGCCATGAACAACTTCGGCAGTTGTGTGACGTGTCGACAGGAAGTCGGTGGATTCATGCGGCTATGGGTTCCGTGAATACAATATCAAGTTTAATTAGCGTTCTCTCGAGTCGATGGCATTTATTCTCTACATCGGTCCCTATAAGCGTGTACCATAATGCATCTACATCTCTAACTTGGGAGTGTCGGGCAGTTCCATGGATGGTGGGTTGGGCGGTGCCCGCAAATACACGTCTTCCTTTCTTGTACAGATGTTATTTGGCCATATTTAGTATTTTGCATAATCAAGACTGCCTGTCAAGACTCTTCCCTTCGTTTCACCTACACTTGCTCTATTGAACATGACTGAACGTGGATCCAAAAGTAATTACATTGAATCTTTCTTTTCCGGTGCTCCAATCTGTGTCTCAACTGCCTCTTCGATGTCGATGGGCTGCCGAGCCGAGCCAGCTAAGTGGACGCTTCAAATTAAGCAACATAACAGATGACGGAACTAGAGGATAGGGGTATATCACAAGTAGCACGAAGCCCCGAGCCTCCACGTTAATGTTACCCAAGATCATCCAAATCACCGCGAAGGCATTTCAGATTCGTCTGCCCTTTCCAAGGGGTAATACACAGCCTCCCACATCTGTACCCGGATCCATTCCCTCAATTCGGCATCGTCTGAAGGAATTCCCTCTTCCTGCGCCAGTCCCTCCTCGACAGAACATTTAATCACCCCGGCAGCGATATCCACACTGATGTCACGCACATCCTCAACGTCGGGCAGAAGAGGTTTGTTGGGATCTTCAAGAGCAGGTGACCGTGCCTTCAGCGCTTCGACAGCTGCCACAAGCATCTTCTTTGAGAGAAGGCGGCTTCGTGATAGGACTACTCCGAGACCGATCCCGGGGAAGCAAGTCGAGTTGTTGCACTCGGCTGTTGTATACATTAGCTCGATGTCTTGGTGGTGATGATCTTCTTGGTTCTTACCGATCGCGTATTTGGCGCCTCCATATTCCACGGGAGGGAATGGACTGCCGGTGGCAACGAGGGCTCGCCCGTCTGTCCATTTGTAGAGATCGTTTGGTTGAGCCTCGTGAAGGCGCGTTGGATTGCTCAGAGGGAACACGATCGGGCGTTCCACGTGCTTGGCCATTTCCCGAATAACCTCCTCCGTGAATGCCTTGGGCTTTGTAGATGTTCCGATAAGGACATGGGGCTTGACTTGTTGCACTACCGAGAGTAGATCATGCTGTTTCCCCTCGGGCCATTCGTTGTCTTCCCTTGCGAAGGGAACTTGAGCAGGGGTCAAGCTGTCTCCGAGCGATTTGACGAGAAGACCCGGTTTGTCAATACACCTGGAACAGAGATGTTAGTCCACGGCATGCCAGGGAACGTGTTAGGGCATGCCATATTTGTTTCGATGCTTCGGTCTTTGACTTGTATGTCTCCGTCGCGATAGTATCCGCAATCTGGTCTGCAATACCGGTGCCAGCTGTTCCCGATCCAAATATCACAACGCGGACCTCGTCCAGCTTGATATTGCTGACATGCAAGGCCGCCGTCATTGCTGCCAGCGTGACACAACCCGTGCCTTGGATATCATCATTGAAACAGGGGATCTGAGATTGATACTTGTCCAGGATTTTTCTTGCGTTGTGGAGACCAAAGTCCTCGCTGTATACGTTAGATTCAAGACCCTTCAATGAGTGAAAAGCAACTTACAAATGGATATAAGCCTTTGGGAAACGCTTCCGCGCAGCCTTGATAAAGTTGTCCACAAACTCGTCATATTCTTTCCCTCTTGCACGGGGCTGTCGCAAGCCCAGATAAAGGTCATCATTGAGAAGCTCTTGGTTCTGCGCAATCGCAATTAGCGATGTTCCGTCATGGTACAAGGAAAATGTACGTTTGTTCCACAATCAAGCACCACCGGTAGCTGGCGCGATGGATGAATACCGGCACATAGGGTGGTGATGACCAACTTGGCAACTGAGATGAGAATGGCGCCGACGCCTTGATCCCCGATGCCCAGAATCTGCAATCATGTGAGTCTTTGTGATTTTGGCACTGGTGGACTGCCTCACCTCTTCTCCATCGCTGACAACGATGTAATCAATTTCGTCTCCGCTTCCGAAATTAGAAAGAGATTCATCAATGGAAGCATGATCCCTGATGTTCAAGAAACACCCCTCGGGCTTTCGGAACAACCGGGAATAGTTCTGGATGGCATCGCCTTCGGTGGGAGTGTAGATGATCGGAAACATCTCTTTGAGGTGACTTTGTAACAGCTACTCGCATATGTTACTTCTACTTCTCGATGGGTACACCTATTTAGGGAGGAGCCACATACTTTGTAGTACAGTACTTCATTCTGCGCCTTCATGCTTGCCATGAAGGTATTCTTGGCCAGATCATTGTCCCTGCTGCTGTACTGCTGGTAAGCCCGCCCCACCTGCTCATCCAAAGTCTGGATATTGGGCGGGAGCAGGCCATGGAGCTTGAAAGCGGCTCGCTCATCCTCCGGAAAGGCAGAGCCTTTGTTGAAGGGCGACGAGTGGAGAAGAGCTGGCCCCTGGGTTTTCATTTAGCTTCTTATTCTCATGCGAAAGGTCACATAACACTGGAACTCACTTCTAACGAGCATTTCAAGGGTCCCGACATCGCTCGCGGTAGGCGGCTGAACTTGGAGCTCTTGACTGCGGACATGACGCCGGTGGACCGCATGAGATAAGATAGGATGCGGGGATGGGCAGGTTCAGCAACAGCGCGGACAGGGAAGACGGTTTCTATAGAGGATGATGTCGCGCAATGTTTCCGGTTCAAGCGTCTCTTTCATGAGATCTTGGAATGTTGTTGAATGGGCTGATGTCATTCCCGTTTTTGCGGTGGGTCAGCACTTCCGCCGTTAGCCACGTAGGATGGAATACAGTGCTCGTGGATGATAACCACTCGTTTTACCCGGTAAAATATATTCCAAGCACAGTAGACTAAAAATAACTAAATTTTTTCGTCTCGTGAGTGGGGTAATCACAGAAATTGGGGAGAGATTATATGTATTTGATGATATAAAATAGTTCATCGGAGCGGCTCTCTAGGTAGGATATATTTCTATGGAAACCAAAAATAATTGGCCAATCTCCTACCTAGATACGTATTTACTATTACTACATTTACATCTAGTTTTATTCCCATTCTCTATCCTTTGTTTTGATTAGTTGTTTCTATATTTACGTCCGCGGGGCGGATAGAGCGCGGAATGCCGAAATGGAACACCAAGACCTCAAATCTTTATGCATCTACATGGAGAGACACGTCAGTCAGCACTACTGATTGCCCAGAGTTTGGAAGAGTCATTTGTCCTGTTTCAGATAAGGTCTGCAAGCACCCGGAGAGCAGCGTGCATTTACGGCGAGCTTCATCGGGTCAACGAATTCTACAACTATGAGCTCGGTCAGCTGGCCACCTTTCTTACAGATATACATAGGTAGTTTAGTACTAGTCCTAGCCCTAGCCAGGTTTGTACTACGAACGTTACAGTTTCTCAAGGTCCATTCCACATCAACCGGTATTCATATTAAGCATCTCAACTATACACAATAGCACTATATCAGGCTTTCACCATATAAGTGAACACTGTAACATTGTTACATCAAAGAAAGGCAACAGCCCCATCGATCGCTGGCTGATCGCTGGGCGACTCAAGCTCAATAGAGCCAGGTCAACGCCAACGCCAAGATCGAGGCGACCCACGGTGCCACATTAGATTAACTAGATTTACAGAACGTAGGCAGCGGCAGCGGCAATAGCGGCAACACCGGCCATGTTGCCCTTGATGCCGACAGCGGCGTTGAAGGCAGGCGAGGTGGTAGCAGCACCGGAGCCGGAGCCGGTCTGGCTGGCCAGAGGGGTCGAGGTGCCAGCAGGGGTGGAGCCGGAGCCAGCGCCGGAAGAGCCAGCAGGCATAGAGCTGGTGGCAGTCATCGAGGCAGAGCCGGAAGCGGAGCCAGAAGCGGAGCCGGAAGCGGAGCCAGTAGCGGAGGCGGAGGAGGACTCGCCGGTGGTGGTGCTGCCGCTGCCGGTGGTGGTGGCGGTAGCGCTGGTCTGGGAGGGGGCGCTGCTGCTCGAGGAAGCGGTGGTGCCAGCAGCGGTGGTGGTCTCAACCGGGGGGACCACGATGGGGTGGCCGGCAGAGGAGCACTGGGAGACAACGGCGTTGGACACGGCTGCAGCGGCGATTAGTGGGCATTTTGATATGTGGATATAGATAAAACATACAGACTTGGTCCGCGACGTCGCAAGCCTTCTGGACGCAGGGAGTAATGGTGCTGACAAGAGCAGGCTTCTGGCAGTGGCAGGCGAAGTCGGTCAGGGACGAGCAGCCATCAGAGGTCAGAGCAGAGACGAAGCAGTTGAGCTAGAGGCTGCGTTAGAGATAAATACGATGGATGATAGGCAGGAATACCCACCGAGCAGCTGGGAACGTCGGGAAGCTGAGCGTTGGCCAGGCCGGCAGCAACGAGGGCAATGAGAGCGGTGGAGAACTGCATTTTGATGATTGAGTACGTGATAAAATGTGAGCGTGCAGGAAACGACAGTCAAGGCTATAACGAGCGAGGCGTGTGGTCGAAGAGAGAAAGGCTGGGGTTGGACAGGACATGGACGAGCCTTTATAAGATTCGCTCTCCTGTCTAGAACTCCACCTTGGCGGAACCTTGTCAGGGTCACACTAAACATTGCCCCATCACATGTCTCTTCTAGCCCACGGCTGGCGTCGAGACTTGTTCATGGCCGCGGTTGACTCAGATCTTTCATTAGCAGACTGGGGACCCCGGAAGCTCATTACAGAGCTAAGACCGGATGGCTGACGCCGGATCCTGAACAGCTGCAGCCGATTGACCAACGAGACAAATCAAATTTAATCTCTTTTTGGTAGTCCGCATGAAGTGCGTACGTCGCCGTGCCAAGTCGGGGCTAGGCGAGACCAGAGAGGCAAAGCGGATGTCACCGCTCGTGAAATGGCGCGGTTTCTATTTCCAGCTAGTCGCACGGCAGGAAGGGTGTAAGCCTGCACTTTCATTTCCACCGTGTCAAGCCCGCGAACTAGACCCCGTGGAGAAGTTCTCGGCGGTCGAGATACACCCGACACGATGTGGAGTCGCACATGGACAGTAGATATCAACGGTGCAGATCTCCACCCAGTACAGTAGAGGGCCCTGTACGTAATGAGATTGGAGGCGCCACGGGTTGACTGGGTCGGTGTACGACATGCAGGTGCGGCATACACCATGACGAGGCAACGGGATTGCTTGGTCACAAAGAGCAATGAGGCCAGCCATAACAACGGGCTTCGAGAACCATTCAGGATGTGGGTTGCGCGTGTACATTTGCGCCTAGGCCGAAGGCAGATCCGGGGAAGCCAGTGGACCCTAACCCTGCGACAGGGTTTGGTCAGGGTTTGACGTAGGGTAGCATCCGACTATCCCCAAAGGAGGACTTGATCCGACGCCCGGCCAAGCCCATCAGCGCCATCATTTTTTTCGATCGTCAAGTCGTACAGGGACAATGGTGATGATTTAGACGTGCACGGTCTGAGGGATAATCAAACAAAGCGGTCCAAGCCCTGGCCGTTAACGGACGCACTTATTGGCGATTTTGGGGGCTCGATAAATTCTCTTCAGGGACTTAGCGTCTTCCGCTCCTGTCTGTCATTGAACAGTCGAGGTGGGACTGCGGAGTGGATTAACATCCGTAGGCCTTTTGACTCGCGATCTTCTACGGTTCCCCGGAAAATCGCTAGATTCGCCCGTCTACCGCGGAATCGGCGTTGCTCGGTTATCGTTCGATCTAGTGCGTACCTGCATGGTTGCCACGATCATCGCGGGCTAAACTATGACTCCTGAGTTTGGGCCATGCAATCTCGTTGGATTGTGTACCATGCCATTAGGAGTCACCCGGGGTGCAGGGTTACCAAGGCTCGTGCAAGGGTCGGGCAGCCACTGGATCCGACCAAGTGAGACATGGTGGCGGGGTTACCCCGAATGCCCAAAGTATGTCATCAGGGGTTTGAGAAACAGGCCATGCCAGGAACTTGTCGGCCGGAAAGCCGGGGCCAGCTTGGAAGCGAGCTGTCGTGAGGAGTCGAGTCAGGGACGAAAAGCAGCTTCGAGATCACATGGCACGTTCGGTGAGATTCCACACTAAATCCCGCCACCGGATCCTCCGGCGACAGCTGCGGTTACGGAGGCATGGGCAAGGGCTGCATTGGGCTTAGATCTGAGGCGGGTTAATATATTTCGAAATCAATGGGCCACCTGGGCATCCGTAGTGGCAAGTGGAGATCAAGGCGCAAAAGGTTAGAGCCGGCGGGCTATTGGGGACCATTGGTCTTAATTTCACCTGAGGGAAATCAAGGACTGCACTGTTCCATTTGCCTCCAGGGCCTGGGAGGCTGGGACGTATCAGATGTCTCGCGGGGGAAACGACTGGACGGCCACCCATTGTGGGGTTGTGGAATCTGGGGAGGTGGTCCAACGATTCACACCTGTGGGGGCCTGAGAGGGTTACTTTCGTCGCAATTTTAAGCGTCCCGGGTACAAAAATAGTAGTCACCGAATAGGTATTGGGTCCGATCGAGTACACTTCTACTATGCGCTGACTGAGCACCAATTAGAGCGTGAATCCTAGTCTCACGCAGCGCAAAGATATGAGAAAACGATATTGTTCATATTTTTGGTAGGAAACCACCTGCGTATTCTGGCTTTTACCGTAGCAGTGTCAAAATTTGCGTGTAAGGTTCGTTTGTGCTTCGCCATCGAAATTTTGCTGCTCAATTCTGCGATCTTATAGATCTCACCTGGGCTGAGATTGGGTTGATCATCCCCATCGGGAGACATCACTGCGCAATCTTCCTGCTACTTGCACACGACAGTCTTTAAAATAAATTTGTCGAGCTACGCATCGGCAGAGAATCCGGTTGAACGAGGGGGCTATTTGGAACCTGGCTTCCTCCGGGACTCTGGATCATCCCTATTCTTCGGTAATCGCCACTTATCCCTTCCTATATTGATTCTCTGTATTTCTCGGATGCTCCGGAAGTGTAGAGCTCTTGGCAGGTGAGTGGTTCGTAGGAGCTAAAGCAGGCTGATAATCTGATGCAAACAAGAGAGTTAACCTTGGAAGGTCTTCTCTCAGGGAATCGGCGGCGAATATATATCCGTCATGAACATGTTTTGAGTCTCCAAGTAAATCCTACCTAGAAATGGTTCAGATAGTAGATACTCTCTGGCACCCATGCAAGGCGTAGCCAGTACCATTAAGCCGTTTACCGTCCAGGTATACCTCGACAGTAGCTGGATGACGGTGGAAGAAGCGCCGTGTCAGTACATAGCAGTTTGTCCAAGGCCGGAATGTGGGTGCCATCAATATAATTCAAGTGCCATTGATTCCAAACTGCGCGGGCCTTATTACTCAACATGATAACGGGCCAAGAGCCTTTCCTGAATCTATAGATTGCCAGAATTGCCGGGGACAAGTAAACCGAGTGCTGTTCATGGATCTTACGACCGTCGGCCAATATAACGGGCTTTCCGTAGGAACGACGTAGTGATGATTAGATGTGTGCAGAAAACAGCTGGGACCAAAGGATACACTCGTTTCTCATTGCTAAAAATACACTTGCCAACGCCATACATGCAAATATTTCGGCCCTCCGGTGTTACGAGAGCAGTTCATCCATACGGGCCCGCTCATTCACATTCTGCTCTTTGAGGAGAACAGCGAGAACCTCGATGGGTGGATTGAGCTTCAGCATGTTGGCACGACGCCAGCGCTTGAGTCGGGCTATGCCGATACATGGCTGAAGAGTCATTAGCATGCGTAGAGCAGGTGAAAAGGGTCTGTAACATACCCCATATTGGCTGGAAAGATCAAAGTGGCGCAGGATCTTTTCTTCCAAGGAAAGGCCCGTCTGGTGGACTGTCGGAAGAAGTCAGTCGGTGTCTCGTCACACGTAGTCCACGTTCTGTATTCACCTCGAGGTGCCTTACGACTCCGCTCCTCCTTATCCCAGTATTTCTGTAGATCTTGCTTGCTGACCTTCAGGGCCCGCTTATCTTCCGCCGATCGAGGTTCTTCGAGTTCCTTGGCAGCCTGCTGCTGCACCACCAGCTCGGCGACATGCGGTTTTGTCGGCTCGGAGGCAAGTACCTGCTGGGGCTCTGGGGTGCCCGACGCAGACTCTTCGGTAGGTAGCGGAGAATCGAGGTTCTTGGCCTTGTGGAGAGTTGCGGGGGTGGTCGAGGGCTTGGTTACTCGGGACTGGTTGCCGAACGAGAGAGTCGACTGTGCGCCAGCGGCAGCCGCACGGCGACGAGGAGGCATAGCGATAGTGAGCAGTGCGATTGTTGTCGAGATCGGAAGTGGTGTCGACGGCGGAGGTTGGGGAAGTGGGTTGGTGGAGCGGGCGATGTCATTGTGGTTGGCGTTGCCAGGTGCAACCAAAAAGCTTGCCCGCTGGCTCTCGCGCTGGGCGTCCATGGTACAGTGACTGTTTTGTACTTATGTTTACTGATCGATGAGATCTATATATACGGAGTTTAGGCACCTTTCACGATAGTAAATTACGCGCTATGGAACTACTCAAGATACTCGGCACCGGGTAATTTGTGGACTGAGGCATTCCAGTGCCGGTGCATCGTACAAGTAAAGTGAGCACGCGAGGCGAGACCGATTTCGAAGTAATGGTGTAACGACGGTTTCAAATCGGTCCGGGAACATGTGTAGACCACCTTGGTCTGTACGGTGTTTATCACGGAGCTAACAAGTCGGTGATGCAATCGAGGCTCAAGGTGGGCTCGGCAGATGGGGCTGGTTCACCCTTAGCTAAGGTACACCCTCACTCCCCACATCCTACAGCTCTCTTTACCTTCTCGAATTCCCTCCCTTTCATACCGTCGGGACCTACATCCAGCTTTCGCGGGGTATGCACCGTGCGACAGGGTCTCCGTCGAGGTCGCAGATTCCCCACAACTTCCCTGCGCCCCCTCCGCATGCCCATGGTGGTGCGGGAATTGTGCTATCGAGATGGCCGCCTTCGTGCGCGTTTCAGGTCCGGCAAATGGCAATTTTCTGATCGGATACCCAGGCATCTCGGCCACGATGGTAAGTGCTCTCTGTACACCTCTGCTGGCACCGGGCTCGATCCCTGCCTACCCGATTGCAGCTCAAGTGACTGACCCTTTCCAGCCCCGAGTCGAGGGTAAAGTCGAGATCAGGCCGAGTGTCGGCATTTCAGCTCCGGTCAATGTGTCCCTGGTGACCATTTCTCTCCTGCGTCGAGAAACGATACACCCGTCGGCCGACTCCGTCACCAAGAAACGCCTTGCTCCGCCTCGCAAAGAGATCGCAGATATCGTGGGCAAGGAAATGTTATTATTTCGCTGTCCCGCCGGAAAGGAATTCGAAGAAGTCATAGCTATGGATTTGCCATTCGTGCTATTCATCCCATTCGGCCGTGGTGGACGCGACTCCTCAAGACGAGTACCCCCGGCGAGCCTACAACTACCCAGTCGCACCGCCGAGACATACTACGAGATGGTGGTGATGGTTCAACAAGGTCAGTCCGAACAGCGAAAGTACACATTTCCGGTCCCAATCGCCCGCTACGACACATTATCCACGTTCGGCATGTATAATCGCCCAGAATCGGCAGAGCGGGTGTCGGATCATCTGGTGACTTTGGCCATATCCCTCCCACGGTGGTCTTACGGGCCCCTTGATCCCGTCAGCGTCTATGTCAAATTATCCCCAAACCAGGATTGGATGGGCAAAGCCCGGAAAGTGACTATCAGCAAGATCACGATCGGTATTGACGAGGAGATCATCTACAACCACGAGGGTGATGAGCCCCAGCGCAAGGTCAAGACGTTGGCCAAGAAGACAGAAACCGTCGGTGTGAAGCTGCCCCAATCGGGATATCTCACCAATTTGGGACTGGTCTTTCCCGCCAAGGATCTGCGAGATTCAGAAGGGATTTTGCCGCGCAGCCGTGCAGCGTTTCCAATGTATGGTGTCAGCGGATTTACAACTACCGCGAGTCTATATAAAATCGAGTATTATCTCACAGTTCGAGTAAGTGTCTTCGATATTGGGCAAGATTCCCAGCGCTAACGCATGTGACAGGCGCATCTAACTTCGGCGAGAGATATCACTATCCGACAACCGATCGTTGTGTGTCCACTTGATCACGCCGGGTGCAAAGAAGAGATGGAAGCCATTGAACAAGCTGCACGAGATGCAGCCCATGTTAATCCCGACAACCCAATGCTACCACTACCATCAATCATACGTCCCAGCGATCCCAACGCCCTCAATTACCTCGGCGTGGCTCTCGTCGGTAACCAGAAGAAGCCACTCATCGATTGAAGCGCATATAAAGTGTATCAGGGGCTTTTCTCACTGGAACGTAAACCTCACGCGCGGAGAACTACGTCTAATCGACCTTGATCTCCCGAGTCGATTGAAAGGGACCGGGGCTCGGAAACCCGGAAGCACGCCTTATCATGTCATGTATTACGATTGCATAAAGCTGGAGTTGGTTGCATGGCACGAACACTTGTTCGCTTGTTCATTCTTGGGGTGGGGTGTTGGGGCTTTTTCTTAGGAGGCAGTGGATTGTTTCGACTTGAGACATTACATCCTTCTCGCTACTTTTCTATGACAGAAGAGGCCTGCTCCGCAGATACTCCATGTCTTGAAGATAAATACGAAAATGTAAATCCATAATTCAGGTCTTATTCCTGCCTTGTCCTTGGACGATAAATGAACCTAATTGAAAATGCGATGTGCTAGCGAGACTTGCCCGAGAAATTACCCACGTAAAGCAGTATACACGTTTCTCCACCCACCGACGATAATCGACGTCGCCCGACCGATCAACTGAGCTCGATATCGATGTAAGTAAATACCACCGAGCCCAATCGAAGCCATGGTAACAGTTAAACCCAGTGCACAAACGGCATACATATCCAAATTGTTAGCCTTCAAGGCTGACATACGCGAATCCGCAGTCTGCAGGTGCATAGGGCGTAATTCCTTGCCGTCTTTATCAAACCGCAACTCGTGATCGTACATCATCTCCTCGACGAGATCGGCTGCGTACTCCTTGCGACGCGATGCAACATGTGCGATACGCTGCAGCCGTAGCACATTCCGCTTGTAGGGTCCGTTATCCCCGGGTCCGAGAATCTTCTTCGCCTTTGTGTATAGCTCATCAGAGGTAAAGCTGAATTTGTCGAGACATTCGGCGACTCCACCAGCCACGAGTCGGGTTGTGTTGGCGGTTTGATCGAAGAAGATACCCATGGAGAGCATTGGCTTTCCGTGGAAAAGTGCTTCGTTGGCACTAGAGCCCCCGCCGTGGGTGAAATAGAGCTTGGTGGATTCGTGGTCGAGAATGGCGCGCTGAGGAGCGAAGAATGGAAATAGCCAGTCTGGATGTTTGTTGGCCAGCATATTTGCTAGATGCAGATCTTCCGTCTTATTTCCGACCTTGACGCGGAAAGACTCGTTGCCGTCAATATCCTCGCGACCTGTTCTCGGGATGGCCCAGATCACTCCGTCGATCAAGGCCTCCTCCATCAAACGAAGCACTCCAGTCACGATGGTAACGACATCTCGATGAGGGAGGATAATATGCGTGCCGAGAGCAATATATAATACGGACTTGTGTTTGCTCATAAAGGCCTCATGCTCCGTATCTAGACGAGGCCATGTAGGGCTTAAGAGCGGCCCGACCGGCGCACAGGTAGGAGGCAAGTCTCGCGGTATTTCCAAGCCCACGAAGGAATTCACAAACAGAAGATAATCGGGCTTTTTGGGTTTATGGACTGGATAGGTGACGCCGTGCTCACTGCGTTGCTTCCGAGTCCATTTGAACAATCTCATGATCGCCGGCAGGTCGAGCAAAATGAGCATCTCGTTTTTAATACGGAGCCACATAGACGCGTCCTCGGAGGTCATGGTGCCCGGGAGTTGGAAGCCCGGCTGACCGGGAATATAGGAACAGGGAAGCTGGAGCGGTGGCCAGTTAGGAGCCACGATGGCGATGGGTATGTTATACTCGACGTGCATGTCGTGCGCGGCCTCCACGAAGAAATCCGCAATGATCATGCTCGGGCGAGAAGCTGCTATGATATTCTTGAGGCCGTGGTAAGTCTGCGGCCAAAAAGAATCAAACATGCGTTTGGACGCAAAGGTCGGTTCAATGCCTTGGCGAACATCCCACGCCTGCATTCGCCGGTAATGAGCTTCCAATTGTTCCGCCGTTGGTCCAGGTCCCAGGAGATGGATGTCGGTGACAAACCCGTATTCATCCGGTTTGATCCAACTTTCTTGACCGTCGAGGGTTGCAAAATCGATTGTATGGCCTCTTGCAGCGAGTACTCGGCCAATTTCTAACGCGGGAGCTGCGTACTTTCGTTAACAACCAAAGGAATCCGCCTCAATGACATCTCAGTCCTTACCGGCATGGGTGAACCCTCCCGTTGTCACCACGAGCAGTATTCTTTGCGGCGGGTGTATCTGTGACCGACTCATATTATGCCTGTCGGAAGTCACAATGTTGGAGCGAGTGTAAAATAGTCGAGTAGAAAGGGAGATTTGCGGATTTACATTGGTTTGAAGCCGGGTTTCGGGCCAAACCAATCCCGACTGGACGCCTAAATGCTGACATCTACAGCCTCACGTAACGTAATTCACAAGCGAGCGGCCCACCCAAACGAGCGGCCCACCCAACCATTTTTTCGCGTCCACACGCGTCCTT